>PVHX01028208.1:0-18160 GCA_004024805.1 Geosciurus inauris | reverse complement strand
ACCTAGATGCCCTTCAACAGATGAATGGATAAAGAAACTGTGGTATATATACACAATGGAATATTAGTCCACATTAAAAGAATAAAATTATGGCATTTGCAGGTAAATGGATGGAGCTGGAGAATATCATGCTAAGCGAAGTAAGCCAATCCCAAAAAACCAAAGGCTGAATGTTCTCTCGGATAAGTGGATGCTGATCCATAATGGGGGAGGGGGCATGGGAAGAATGGAGGAACTTTGGTCAAAGGGAAGAGAAGGTAGGGGAGGGGACGTGGGGGCAGGAAAGATGGAATGAGATGGACATCAATGCCCTAGGTGTATGTATGACTGCACATATGGTATGACTCTATATTGTGTACAACAAGAGAAATGAAAAGTTGTGCTCCATTTGTGTACAATGCATCAAAATGCAATTCAGCTGTCATGTATACCTAAGTAGAATAAATAAATTTTTAAAAATGGGCAAATGAACTAAATAGATACTTCTCAAAAGAAGAAATAAAAATGACTAACAAATAAATGAAAAAAATTTAAATGTCTTTAGCAATCAGGGAAATGCAAATCAAAGCTACCCTAAGATTTCATCTCACTCCAGGCAGAACGGCAGCCATCAAGAATTCAAACAATAATAAATGCTGGAGAGAATGTGGGGGGAAAAGAGCAATTAGACATTGTTGGTGTTGTAAATTAGATCAGTCATTTTGGAAATCAGTATTGAGAGTCCTCAAAAGACTAGAAATGGAACCATAATATGACCCAGCTATACATACCATTCCTTGGTACTTACCCTAAAGACTTAGTCATCATCCTATAGAGATACATGCACACCCATGTTTATAGAAGCACAATTCACAATAGCCAAATTATGGAACCAGCCTAGGTGTCCATCAACAGATGAATGGATAAAGAAAATGTGGCACATATACACTATGGAGTTTTATTCAGCCATAAAGAAAAGTGAAATTATGTCATTTGCAGGAAAATAGACAGAACTTGATAATATTATGTTAAGCAAAATAAGCCACACTCAGAAAGAAGTCAAGGGCCATACATTTTTCCTCCTATGTAGAAGATAGAGTGGAAAAGGGAAAAGAGGGGGACAGGAATCTCATGAAAACAGAAGGGTGATCAGTGGAGTAGAAGAAGCAGACTATGAGGAGGGAAGAAGGGAGAGAAACACAATGTACTGGGAATAAAACTGACCCAATTGTATTGTTGTGTTGTGTGCATGTACAAATACAAAATGATGGATCCCACTATTGTGAACAATTATAATGCACCAATTAAAAAAAGAATGTTTTTGACAATGTTAAAAAAAAAAAAAAAAAGAACTAGGGTCTTGTGGAAGACGATTAGGTCACTGGGGTACTGCCTTTATAAAGAATTAATGTCGTTCTCATGGGACCCTGAGTTAGTTCATAAGAGATGGTTTTTATAAAAAGAGCAAGACTGGACTCTGTCTTCACTCCGTCTTCCTGTCTCACCACGTGGTCTCTCCATCTCTCTCACACTCGTATCACTGTGGTCCCATCTGCCATGGAGGTCTTCACCAGGGTCAAGCTGATGCCAGAGCCATGCCCTTGAACCTCCAGGACTATGAGCTTATTAAACTTCTTTTCTTTATAAAGCTCTCAGCCTTATGTATTTCAATATAGTAATGAAAAATTGACTAAGTGCAGGCATTTGCCCGTGACCTTTTTGATCTGAGATTTTTGTAAACTGCCTGGGCACCATTCCGAATAAAAAATAAAATTAAAAAATTTTAAAAAGCTCTGCTTTTCATATGTGTCCTGGTCCCCTGACCTTGGGAAACACAGGTCCCTATAGTCCTTCCTATAGAATTACACAGGACCCAGCATGGAGCCCTGCCTAGCTGGGGGACTCTAAGTGTCTCAGATGAACCTGACCACAGGACAGCTTGCCACTGATTCCCCAGGAAGCTCTCCAGATATAACCCTGGGAGAAAATATTTTACATATACATACAATCATGTATGAATTAATTTAGCCAGGCATGGTGGGGCACACCTGTAATTCCAGCAGCTCAGGAGGCTGAGGCAGGAGGATTGTGAGTTCAAAGCCAGCCTCAGCAATAGCAAGGCGCTTAGCAACTCAGTGAGACCTCGTCTCTAAATAAAACACAAAATAGGGCTGAGGATGTGGCTCAGAGGTTGGGTACCCCTGAGTTCAATCCCTGCCCGCCCCCAAAAAAGTATGAATTAACTTTAGAATCTTGTAATATTTTCATATGGGAAAAACTTTGACCTAGGAAGGAGGAAATGAGGCTGTTGAGTTGAGGATACACAACACTCCACCTCATTTCCAGGGTGGGTTTGGATCCATCCTCCTTACTAGACCATGAGTCACCTATGCCTGAGATGCTTGATCTAACAGGCTTGCTCTTTCCCATGGGTGGCCCAGACAATGTCATATGTCCCTCAAATCCTTGGTACACCCTAACACTACATTTCTCAGCCTCTTTAGCAGTTAGATGGGGTCATATGAATGTTCTAGCAAGTTGAATGAGAAGAGACGTGATGTGTGTCACATTCAGGCCTGACCCTAAAACCTCCCACCCAATCCTCTTCCCTCTTTCTCTTCACCTGCTGCCTGGATTCAGAGATATTTGGCCAGAACCCCCAGTGCCCTTGAAGATGGCACATCCATACCATGGTAGGAGCATGAGTCTCTGAATGACCCTGCAGAGCCTGGTACTCCTCGCCCATCCTGCAGCCTGCTCTCCATGAATGGAGATGTGGGCAGAAAATTCCCCTTTACTATGGCAGAGGGCTGGGCTTTGGGGATGTTGGTAGAAGCCACACACTGATTAAACTCATCCTAGCATCTGCTGGGCACCTACGAGGCACTTTGTGAATCCTGTGTCGAACAGACCAAATCACCAAGGGAGAAGCAAACTTAAAGATTTCTTGGCAAGAGAGCTGGGAATTGAATAGCTCCATGCCCCAGATGTGGGTCCACCTGGGCAAGTAACATCAGGGAATAATTTCCAGTACCAGTCCCAGTTCCTGCCATCCGTTCCTGATTTGGTGACTAAAGGACCCAGACACAGCCCAGGAGAACTCTCTTCCACTGGTCCCTGGAGCAAGAAGCCTGGAGACTTTCTTAGCCCAAAGCAAGCACTTGAGAAGCTGAAGTGACATGTCCAGTCCTGTGCTCACTCCGCTCTGCCAGACAAGGGGGGTGTTGTGGGGGCTAGCAGGTTGGCAGGGCCATGTTCCCAGGCTCCTTCCCCAGAGAGCCCAGCTCAGGGAAGAGGTGGAGCTGAGTTTGCTGTAGGTAGCAAACTGCACCACCCACCAACACTTCACCTCACCTCCAGCCCAGCCTGCCACATCTTTAGACCACAAACTGCCAGAGGTCACACACACACACACACAGACCCAGGTCAGGAAAAGGGGGAGACTGAGACAGCAACTTTGGCCAGGGCTCCCAACCAATCCCTGGGACTCAGCGCACTAGAAGGCAAATCCTGGGACAGGGCAGATGGCACTGGAAGGGTAAAACAGAACTCACAAAGTGAGGCATTGATTACACTGGGTGGGCCATGTTTTCAGGCCCTCCTGGGTGCTGGCATGCAGATAAGGAAAACCCCAAGGTGACAGCCACAGGGCATGGCATCCCAACAAGACCTGACATGGCACAGGCTGTTCATGGTGACCTCCAGCAATGCTTGGGATATAGCTAGATCAGGACAAGCCAGAGAACCATAAAGCCAACCATCAATCCAGCTCATCTTTGGGAATATCTAGGCCTACAGCATTTCCCTTTTCAAAATTTCAAAATTACCCACCCGCTTTTGCACTGTCCACAGAAGAAGTCTCAAAGCAGCTTTATTCCTCCTGGGTAGTAAAACAAAACCACACTAACAACAATACTAGTGGCACAATCCAGGATACCCAATGCAGGCATCGAGAAGAATGCCACCTTTGAACTTCACAAACATGATGTGCACTTAAAGGAACCAGAAGCAAACAGATACAGACTGTATGCTTATAGTTATATAAATTTAAGGTCAGAGGATAGAGGAAAGCAAGCTGTGGTGTTAGAGGTCAAGACAGTGATGATCCTTTGAGGCTTAACAACTTGGAAGGGGCCCAGAATGGCATTGCTTTTTTTTTCGGGGGTGTCAGGGATTAAACCCAAGGGTGCTCAACCACTGAGTCACATTCCCCAGCCCTTTCTATATTTTATTTTATATTTTATGACAGAGTCTAAGTTGCTCAGGACTTCGCTAAGTTGCTAACACCAGGTTTGAACTTGCGATCCTCCTGCCTCAGCCTTCTGAGTCACTGGGATTACAGGCATGCACCACCACGCCCAGCCCAGAATGCCATTTCTTGAGATACAAACACATGTGTGTGTTTACCTTGTGAACATTCACCCACTCTGTACCAGCATGATGAATGCCCTTTTCTATACGGAAGTTATACTTCAATACAGAGTTCCCCCAAAATGCAATGCCCCATCAGTTGGAACCTGGGAACCACCCCTGAAATACCTTGCTGCAAATAAGTTGAATAATATAATGGTTGAAGAGTGTCAGCTGGTGTTTGAACTGCTACATGAGTCATTCAGATATTTACACACTTCTGTGATGGCCTCAATTCCACCTGTCCTGGCTATTTCCCAGTCTCACGGCTCCCCAGCAGAAGGGGACACCTGACCCAGCAGGGACATCAGATGTAGCTCACTCAGTGCTCCTACGACTGGTGCCCCCACCTTGCTGGTGGCAACACATGCAAAATAACTAAAAATATAAATAAGTGAAAACAAAAGATTAAAATCTACCTTTTAAAAATAAATGAATGCATAATACACACCAAGCTACAAACTGTGGTTGCCACCCAGTCTGGCTGATGGAGATAAAAAGAAAGTTGATTTCTTTTTCTTTGGGCCTGAAAAAAGGGGGATTATTTTTACTTGTCAAGTTTTTAATTGCTGTGTTTTTTCAAATAAAAAATAATCGTGACTTTAAATTCCATACCCAGTGTGGACATTTTTTTAAAAACTCAGTGGTAACAAATTAATGTAAACGACTGAAGAGAAAAAGCTGGCTGTCACAGCTTTTTAGTCCATGAGAACCAGTTCCCAAAGACCTTGAACAGGCCCCTTGGAGCAGAACCCTTGGCATGATTAATGGGCAACTGTTTCATGACCTCAAAATGTCACACAGGTGTTTTATCACATATGCTTATGTTTTGCCTGGTCTTTCTCTACTTGTATGTAAGATCTTGGGACTGGATTCAGGAGACACCCTCTTCTAGGGTCCCCTGCCCTTTCATATTCTCACAGCCTGTGACATTGTTCAGAAAGACCTTATCAAAAGCATTAAAGGAGTGAGAGTCCAGAAAATGCTGTGGTCTCCTAATGAAGACCCTCACAGCACATTGGGACAGACTTTTTTTTTAACACAGCCACCCCTGAATGCACACGTCTGCATCTATGTGCACATTCCATACTTATGTGTCCCTCCCAATGCAACCAACACCCCTCCTCTGCAAAGTGGGGCATCTTTGCCCCAAACCCTTGAGTCTGGGCAGTATGGCAGGAAGGATGCCATGGGACAAACAAAATGAGGTTAGAAACAGCATGCGGTTTCCTCCAGGATCATTGAAGATTCACCTGGGAACACAGCCGCCATACTGTGAGGAAGCCAAAGTAGACCATGCAGAGAGGAACTGAAGTCCCAGCCCATAGCCTGCTCATCTGTCAGACTGCCAGATGAACAACCACTCATGTTCCAGCCCAGGTCCCAGATGAGAAAGCTACAAAGAACTGAGAGCAACTGCCCCACTGTGTGGTCCTGACCCACAGGACCAGTGATCTTAGTTGTTTCTCACACTAAGTTTCCAAGTAGCTCATCACCCCACATTACCAACCGCTCTTTTACACAGTGGGGGAGCCACAGATTTACAGTATCCTCAACCTTTTCAATACTGATAGGCCCAGAATGCACTACTCCATCAGAGCACGCTCTGGAGGTTAGTAATAGCACTTGGAAATTCAGGCAAGTCCCATGAAAATATGAAAATAACTCACTTTCCCTGGTCTCTCTTGAGAGCTGTGCTAAGCCGTGATGAAAATGTATTGTCCCCTCAATCACTACAACCACCCTAAGAGCTAAAGAGGACTCTCTCCATACAGAGGAAGATAGAGTCCTCAGAGGCCAGGTGGCCAGCTCACGATCAGCTCCCTGGACAGATACTGGCCTCTGGATTTCCAGCGTCAGCATAACCCTCCTGTTCAAAGCCTGTCCAGGACTCAAAGACCCAAGACCATTTGCTCCAAAAGCCTGAGTGAGCTGCAGACCTCCCCTCAGTATGGCCCGTAAGGCTGAGCAGCCCAACCCGCTGGAAACAACAGCTGTCCCTCAGCCATAGGCAGCAGTGGACAGTGCAGAGGCTGTGTCTAGCCAATTCCATAAACCATGTCTGGTGCCCACCCTGCTTGCGGAGACCTCCCTCAACAGCAGCTGCCTGGCAACTGGGACCTGGCCACCTTCCCTGAACAGATGGCCAAAGGACAGGTGTGCCACATAGGCTTTTTCCCATGGTGGTCCAGCACAGACCTGGCCTGAGAATCAGCATCCCTCAGGCTCTGTCTCTACTGTGGTTGGATGGCATGGCTTTGTCCAGCCTGCACCTATCTGAGCCCTGTCTTCTCGTGCTAGGACTGAAGGGCCACCAGGAACATGGACAGGACAATGGAAGGATGCAGGCTTGGAAACCTGACCGCCTGGTTTGGAATCCCTAGGCACCTCCGCTCACCGTGCGACCTCAGGAAATGCCACCTTATCAAGCTTCATTTTTCTGTAAAATGTGGCCTAGGGTTCCCAGGTAAGAGCCTCTGCTCTGGTCTGCCGCAGTAGGGATGAAGGAGTCAGGAGTCCTGAGGTGGAGAAGGCACTCCTTTCCTGGATGTGCATGGGTATGTGGATGGATGTGAGCACACGTGCGTGTGCATGCTTGGGCTTCCTAGTGTGCATGTGTGTGCACAGGCCAGGATGAACACAGTGGGGATAAAAACGCCTGCAGTAACCCAGCACTGACCCTGAGCTTGGCTGCCCAAGGCAAAAGTCTTGTCCAGCCTGGCCTATAGGACACCTGAAATGCCTCCAGCACAGAGAAGGGCCACCCATGCCTCAAAACACCCTCAGGCTCTGGGGCACCTTCTGCCCTAGGGGGTCCGGCCTGAGGCTTGACTTCTGTCCCCTGCTGGGCACAGCCAACCAGAACTCCCTCCACCCTGTCCCAACAAGCCTGGGCCCAGCCCATATAGCCATATGCCTGTCTCTCCAGGTCAAGAGGCTCCCCAGAAGGGCCCAGTCAGTCCAGGACAGGTGCCATGAGGGTTTTTTGAAGGCCCTTTTATGGAGGGGAAGAGCCAGGTTCATTCATTATCTTTAGCTTGGGGTGTGCATTCCTGGATGTCCTGCAGTTGAAATTCCTATCCATTTCCTGTTTGTGCTAACTGGAGGAGAGGGCACCATGCTTGCCGGGACTCAGATCAACCCCATTCCCCAGGCTGCCTCACAGTCAGCAGTGCAGGTTTGAAAGCAAGCAACCAGAAATGGCTCCCTGTCACTTTAAACAGTCTTTGGGGGTTTTTTATTTCCTTTCTGTGGTTTCCTTTTCCTTTTAGCAGTTTCTCTCCACCCCTTTTCTTTTTAAAACAGAACCTCCAAGTCCTGCACACAAGGGAGGTGACATAAGAGTCCAGAGTGCATGTGTATCTACATGTGGACATATGTGCACACGAGGGCTTCTCGTGCATGCATACGTATCCAACTGTGTGCCCAGAGTTTGCGTGTGCACTCTGTTTTTCATATTACACACCCACGTGCCTCTCCCAGGGACAGAGTCCGTGGCTTTCTTCATTTTCTGAAAAAGGCCATGGCCTTGGAGATGGTTCTGCCCACTCTTCAAGAACTGTTGACTCTGGTTGATTATCTTTCTGCCCATCTTTCATTTTTCCTTGGGAAACAGACAACCTTGTGCCCTAAGCAAAGTTGACAATATTCATCTACCTTCCCCTTCCCGCTCCCACCCCGATGACGCAAATTAAATTCCCAGACCCTTGCTGAACCCGGCTGGGCCTCTGTTCCTGGTTCAGGGCAGCCCTTGAAAGCAGAGGTGTCCAACAAAGACAGGCTGGCTTCTTTAGCCCCCAGTTCACATCTGGAAAGCAAGAAGCAATTCCCTGGAGACGGCTCTAGAAACCAGCCAGGGGACACCACGTCCTGTTTTCTTTCAGGCCAATTTGGCATGCCATAAGGGAACCAGTCATCTTTCCATCAGGGGCCATGGGGTACTGAGGAGGGGATGCCAGGAAGTCACAGCCCTGGCCCAAGGTCCCAGCTCTGTACGGAACAGAGCTTGCAGAGAGAGACATGCCAGCCCATCAGCAAGTGCACAAGACACAGTAGACACAGTGAGTTCCCTGGCACTTCCTCCTGCAATGGTACGCAAGTCACAAGAGAAAACCGTGTTCTCCAGTACCCAGAGGGAAGGACAGTGTGTTTTCTGTTGTTCTAACGAATTCATCACAGGCTGACACTTGAAGAAAATACATCTTGTGAGTTCAATTAAGATGATCGTGAGCTTGAATGTCACTGCTATGATGTCTTGCTATGAAAACTTCTACTGACTTCTACTGATCAGGAACAATGTGCAGCCCATCACCCATCCATGCACCAGACTCCATGGAGGGCTTGTGTGAAGCTCATGGCTGAGAATCCTCTGCCCTCCCCACCCTGGGATGCGCAGTTGGGGTATTCTTACTTTACTCTCAGGATCAGATAAAGAACTCCTGAGACACTTCCAGCACCTCTGCATGCTGTGGGCCCAAATAAGCAAGCCTGAAGGTTAATTTTATATGTCCACTTACCTGAGCTAAGAGATACCCAAAGAGGGGGTAAAACATTATTTCTGGGCATATTATAAGGAAATTTCTAGAAGAGATTAGCATTTGAAGCTGTAGACTAAGCAAAGAATATCTACCCTCACCCATGCAGGCGGACAGCAACAGTCCATAGAGGGCTCAGACAGGACAAAAAGGATGAGGAAGGGCAAATTTGCTCTGTGCCAGCTGAAACATCTACCCTGTCCTGCCCGTAGACATAAGACTTGGACAGCAACCAACCTCTGCTCTGCTGGCTCTCCAGCTTGCAGACACAGGATGTGGGACTTACCAGTCTCCATAATTGCATGAACCAACTTCCATTATCAATTTATCTATCCAGAGAGAGGAGGGGGACATACACACATCAGAGTGTGTGCATGGGTATGCAGGGTCCTACCAATGTCTGCTGCAGCCAGGAACCCTCCTGGGGCAGGATCTGGAGGAAAAGATCGCTGAGGAAGAGAGGCAGTTGTGCAGAAGGGAATTCCTGTCCAGTCTGAGTGAGTGGTCAGTCTGCCCTCTGTCCCCTCAACACCAAAAAAGGGCCCCTGCTGTCAACCCCACTGGGCGCATGGGCTTTCTGCTGGGGACTAGGGCAGCAGGTAACATCCAACACCCAATCCTGCCTTCTGCAGGGTTGCAGCCTGGGGAGGGGTCTGGGATCCTCCTCCCTGTTTTCTAAGCTGAGAACCCTGAGTCTCACTGCTGAAGTCCTGTCCTGCCATCTCACAGAGCGACCTCTGCCACAGCCTCCACAGCCCCTTCCCAAACAAAACCATCAGAAAAACAATAAAATAAATCAGCCGGGTGAGGTGGCACACACCTGTAATCCCAGCACTTTGGGAGGCTGAGACAGGAGGATCGCGAGTTCAAAGCCAGCCTCAGCAAGGGCAAGGCGCTAAGCAGCTCAGTGAAACCCTGTCTCTACATAAAACACAAAATAGGGCTGGGGATGTGGCTCAGTGGTCGAGTGCCCCTGAGTTCAAGCCCCAGTACAAAAATAAAATAAAATAAAATAAATCAGCGCTCAGGTAAAGCTGGACATCTGGCTGCATGGGTCAAATTCTGTCTTGCTTGCCACCACAGATTCTGTATTAGTTCAAATGGATCTAAGAAGGCTGGCCAGCAGGGTGATGTGGGAGCAGCAAGCAATCCTCATGCAGCTCTGAGACCTGGCTTTGCATCCCTGCAGGGCTGAGTGTCTCTGAACAGGCCCTGGGAATTCTTTAAGGTGATTGACAGGCCTTCAGGACCAGCATCAGGGTCTCTGTCCACAGCAGCGGTCTCCCCTCTAGCCATGGCCTTCCATCCACTGGGCTCACAGATGGCAGCACCACCCTGGAAGAGTGCTATCCTGAATGCATGCTTTCCCCCCACTCACCTCTCCCCTCTGCCAATCAGCAAGGCCTCTCCACCCTGTCTCCTGCTGTTGCCATGAAGCAGTGTGGACCCGGCAAATTCCAGAGCCGTGGCCCAGGGCCACCCAGCCCACTGACTTGGCCAACAGGGCTGGGCTGCATGGCTGCTAAAAATGGCTCTTCACCCATCCTACTCCAAAGAGCACAGGCTGACATTCCTGCCATAGTTGGAGGAGGTCCCGGTCAGCTCTTCCAGCAGCTGCTGTCCACGGCTGCAGCCGCTCTGCCCAGGCCTCCCTGCATAGCCCAAACCCAAGTCAGAAACCATTTCTGTGGGAGCCACGAGTGTGAGGCAAAGGATGCTCAGAGCTCCCGCACCCCATGGGAAGGGAAATTGCTGGACACAGACATTTGTCTTCCCAAAAATCTCAATGGAGTCACTGTCAGCTTCCTGAGCTTCACGCAAGGCCCAGCAGGGTCTGACACCAGTCTCTTGACTTGTGAGTAAGTTGTGTTTTCACATCTCAAGTAACTTCTTTGGGAAATGCAAATAAAATCAAGAAAAATGGTTTACTCCTGTGACGAATGAGGAATAATTGTGGTGTGATCTCCACTAAGAGTAGGATCTTTGGGCCTCGTCTAGAACCTGCACAGGCCAGATACTCTCTCAAGGGTATGTAGCAGATGGGGCATCTGTGCTTTCTGTGCTGGATTCCAGGGGCCACGCAACTTTTACCTCACTTGGAACCTCTGGGCAACCCTAGAAGAAGGTGCAGTAGCTTGAGGCTGCCATGCTAGAAGGAAGTCCAAGTTATATGAAGGCGGTCCAGTGGAGCCCAGTCTAGCCCAGTATCTGAGGGCAGCCACTCCAGGATACGATGGCCCTTGGCTGTGAGATCATCCGTCTGGGTAAACTCCTGACCAACAGAAACCATGAGAACAGTGAAATGGGTATTGTTCTATGCCCTCCAGTGTGGGGTGGGTGGAGACTCTACATTGGGTCACTGAAAATCCAGTCCTGTATTCTCCTGCAGACATGGCCTCCCTCCCAGGCTCTGAGCAGCCAGGCCAACACGGTGAGTGTGAGGGAGACCACCTCAGGGGATGAACAAGGAGTGAGGGAATGAATCCACATCCCCTCTCCCCAAGGAGCCCAGAGCTGAGAAAAAAGGAAACAAACCTTCAGATTACCTGTCATCCCACCAGAGTGCATGGCTGCTGTGAAATGAGACAAGAGCATACCAGACCTTCACACTCAGCCATGACCAGCTGGGGCCCCAGAGGACCTGGGGCCTGCAGAGGCCTTGGGCTGGCCAGTGAGCTCAGCCAGGCTTGCCAGCCCAAACCCTGGCTCTAGCCCCACCGCGGACACCCCAAGCCAGAGCTGGAGTCACAGGCGCCGTTAAAGCAGAGCTGGCAACCTTCCCAGGGCCGGAGAAAGCTGCATTGGGCCAGTCCCACAAGCCATGGCGCCCATGGGGCTCATAGACCAGAGCAGAGGTAGGAGCCCTGCCAAGTCTCCTCTCCAGGGACACCAAAATTATCCTGTCACTCCTGGAGCTGCTATAAACATTATGAAACAGGCGAGAATCTCTTTGAAGTTCAAACCATGCCTACCCACAGAAGAGATTCTCCAGCCAAATAGCTCCTCTCAGGGCAATTAAGATGTTGTCTTCGGGTATCAGTGCTGCTTGCAGGGTTTGCTGGGGCTTGTGCTTTAAGTCTACTTTCTGTGGTCTGCCAAGAGGCCAGGCTCAGCCTGACAGTGGCCAGAGACCTAGGGCAGGGGGCCACAGCTGAGGGAAGGCCAGGACCCCCGCGGGCCACCAGAGCCAGGACTCTGGAGGCTGCACAGGCTCCCTCCCATCTGCACCTGCTGTCTCAGCACCTGAGCTCCATGCTTTGATGTTCTGGCTTTGCAGACAAGCCTTGGCTCTAAGTGAAACTGTTAGAAGTGATTCTTAAGGTGCCTTTTATCAGAGACCAGAGGAAGAAGTTGAAAGTGGGGGTCTGGGGTTTTCAAAAGAACCTGAAAGACCAGGGAGGGGGAGAAAATCTGCCTCAAGCCCTGAAAGAAAGCAAACAGATGGCTCCAGCCTCCCCAGGCCTGGAGGCCACGTTCCCCTGGCCTGTGATGTGGGCTGGGGTTGGCAGGGGGTGGGGGGCAGGGTGCAGGGTGAGCTGTTGGGGGAGGTGTGCTCAAAAAAGTACTGAGCTGGCAGTTTCCCAGGAGCACGGCACCCACCAGGGCACTGCATGGGGGGTTTGGATTGTGGTTTCCTTTGGATCCTTGTGAAGAATATAATTATAAAAACCAAAGGGCAGGTTCTCTTGCTCTGCTTCGAATGGCTGGACCAGCACTCACCACCGGAGCCTTCTCCTGTGTCTGGGAATACCCAGTCTTGTGTGCCAGCTCTGGGGCTCTGCAGGTGAGGTGGAGATGCCTCCAGATGCATGCCAATGAGCAAGCCGCGGGAGAGCAGAAAACTGCAGTGTGAACCAGCCCACCCCACCCCCAACTAAACAGGGGCCTGGGCCCAGTGAGATCACTGAGATCACTGTTGGGGGTGATCTAGAAACTGTTTCTCAGGTGGGAAATGCCCCTCACGGTCCTCAACACCCCAGATGCTTCCAGTTTGACAGAAGGACACCCAGCAGCCACTGGGTCACAGCAAAGCCCCTGGACCACCACCAGACAACACAAACTCCGAAAACCTACGACATGTGAAGGTCACAGAGAGTGGGTTGTGGGTGAGCTGTGCTCATGCAGAACCAAGAATGGGGGTGCACTGCAGGCACCCAGGTCTAGCACCTGCCAGAGGTGGGGTGATATGAAGGTGGCTGTGCCCCACCCTCAGGACCTTCGGCCCCAGGCTGATGGTGTGAAGTTCATCCCTGGTGCTGTGCAACCATAGCACCATCCATTCCAGAAGGTTCTCATCTTTCAAAACTGGAACTCTGTACTCATTAAACAATAACCTCTCGTCTCCCTCTGTTATGGTTTAGATGTGGTGTCCCCCCAAAGCTCACATGTGAGACAGTGCCAGGTTTGGAGGAGAAATGATTGGGCCATAACCTTAATCTAATCAGTGAATTAATCCTTGATGGGATTAACTGGGTGGTAGCTGGAGGTGGGTGGGGTGTGGCTGGAGGAAGTGGTTCACTGGGGGCGTGACTATGGGGGATATATTTGTATCTGGGGAGTAGAGTCTCTCTCTCTCTCTCTGCTTTCTGACCATCATGTCAGCCCCTTGGCCACACTCTTCCGCCATGATGTTCAGCCTCACCTTGAGCCTTGAGGAATGGAGTTGTCCTTCTATGGACTAAGACCTCTGAAACCGTGAGAACCCCATTAAACTTTTCCTCCTATACAATTGTTCTGGTTGTGTCCTTTCACAGAGGTGAAAACCCTGACTAAAACACCCTCCCTCTGCCTTGGCAACCACTTTATGTCTTTATGAATTTGACTGCTCGAGGGACCCCATTCAAGTGACGGATGAACAGCATCCATCCTTTTGCATTTGGCTAAAAATAAAGATATTTTCAAAGACATTGCAGTCAAATTGGCACAGTTATTTGACCCTTTTTTTCCTTTGTTTTTTCAATTAATAATACAGCAAAAATAATTATTCTAATATAAAGTCTGTGACTTGTAGGATGTATATAAATTGGTGCAACTATCACAATTAGGAGACAGAAAAAGCCCTCCCACCCATCCAAAGAATTCCCCTGCACTATCTTTTTATTCATATACCCTCTCCACTCATCACTTAGATCTACTAATTTACTCTTTATCACTTTAATTGACATTTCCAAAAATGTCATATGGGCGGTCCTGTATTTAGGAGGATCTAGACTTAACCATTATTGAACCCAGGGCCACTTAACCACTGAGCCAGGGTGTCACTAAGCGGCTGAGCCTGACTTTGAACCTGCAATCCTCCTGCCTCAGCCTCCAGAGTCACTAGGATTACAGGTGTGCCCACCATGCCCATATCCCTTAAGGATGTTGTGACTTTACGATGGCATGGAAGTAAGATGCAGTCGGTAGAGACTGTACTGTGAATTTTGAGTTTCAGTCTTTTCCCAGGCTAGAGCGCTGTGCAGCCTGATCCTCTTGATGCTGGGCAGTGGCAGCACATGGGCGAAAGTCCTATGCCCCACTGTGGTGCTGTGGTCGATCAACCATGAGATATTCAACACTTCACTATCAAATGAATTTTGTGTTAGATGGTGATGCCCAGCTGCGGGCTAATCCAGGTGTGCTGAGCATGTTATGTTGGACCAGGCTAAGCTGTGACATTTTTCTGGTGATGTGTATTCTGTGCATTTTCAGTTTTTGATGGATTTATCTACACGTAAAGCCGTGCAGCACGTAGTCTTTAGAGGCTGGCTTTTCACTCAGTATAATGCTTTTGAGGCTCAGCCAAGTTATCGCACATGTGGAGTCTGCTCCATTTCCTCACACACCAATATTCTATCACATGCTTGAATACAGGCTTTGCCTTTCTGTGCCTGGCCCCTTTCACTTGGCAAAATGTCCTCATGCACTGGATGATGTTTTAAGAAGTGTCCAGGTCTTTGATCCACTTTGAGTTGAGTCTTGTGCATGGTGAAAGATAGGAGTTTAGTTTCATTTTGCTGCCTATAGATTTCCAGTTTTCCCAGCACTATTTGTTGAAAAAGCTATCTTTTCTCCAATGTATGTATTTGGCACCTTTGTCTAGTATAAGATAGCTGTATTTATGTGGGTTAGTCTCTGTGTCTTCTATTCCATACCATTGGTCTGCATGTCTATTTTGGTGTCAGTACCATGCCGTTTTTGTTTCTATAGCTTTGTAGTATAGTTTAAGGTCTAGTCTTGTGATGCCTCCTGCTTCACTCTTCTTGCTCAGGATTGCTTTGGCTATTCTGGGTCTCTTATGAATTTGTTTTAATCATGTCTGGAAAGATATACAGATAAGGAAAATGTTTGTCATGAAAGAACAAGTTAACACTCACAGAGCCCTAGAAGCAGGAGGTGGCCATGCCACACAGAGCCGCACGGGAAGCGCCAGCGTGAGTCAGGAAACCACAGGAGCGGAGGAAACAAGGGCAAAAGTCTGCGTGAGGGTTTTGTGAGGAAAGAACAGGAGAGGAAGGAAGAGTTGGGATTGCTAGTTATCTTTTTACCAGGTTCTGGGGCCTTTGGGAGGTCCCTAGTGTGTGTACCTGGCCCTGAGACGGTGAGGGAAGGTGGAGAATAGCTCAGAGTGTGATCGCCAGATAAAGGAGGTGGTTTGGGGTGGGATCTGGACTGGACAATTTGCTTATAAAAAGGTCACTCATGGGAGCCCTGTACTGGGAACAGTCTAGGCTCAGTCTCTCCTGGACCAGCAAGACCCACATGTCAGAGCATTAGAAAACAGAAAATAACAAACATGATGGAAACCACATTTTGTTTATTCATTCACCCATCAATGGGCTCTGGACGATTTCTGCCTCTCAGTGATTCCACGTAAGGCTGCTGGATGCTGCATGCCAGGGACGGCTCCCGTCTCAAGCAGCCTGGACATTTTTAAAGTACATTTAGAACCCGTTTTTTGTTTGTTTGTTTGTTTGTTTGTTTGTTTGTTTTTTCAGAAATGAAACAGGAGGCAGCTCCAAAACGAAGGAATGAAACCCAAAACAGCCTACCCTAGTGGAACATGTTTAGAGCCAAGTTATCACCTTCGGTCCCCTTTTCCGCCAGCATTCCTGACCCCCCCAAAATCATAAGCTCTGTTTTTAGATCAACAGCCACCTAATCATCTTCTGTGCCCTCTAGCAGAAAATGACACAGGCCCAGTTGTGTGCCTCTGTTTAGGGACAACTAGTGACCCATGAGCAAGTCCCTGCACAGCCCTTTGCCAACACATAAAATTATTTACAAGCCCAACATATTAAGGAGCTGTGGCCTCAAGTCCCATGTTCTCATCCTTGCTCGATGGTTGAGCCCTGCTCTCCTGCCCTGTGAGCCCCAGCACATCGTCCCCTTCTCCGAGGCAAGTGACAGCAATTTTATTACCCTTCTAGGTCTAATGCAGCATTAATGTTGCTGCATCATCAGAAGTCAGAAGACGAAGGACATGTGTGACTACTGGCTCCTCCAAGGAAAGAAAATGCTTATCTTTACCAGAACCCTGATTTTTCCGATTATTGTCATTGCACTCTATCTCAGATTATTTGAAAAAAAATGCATAACAATGCATATGATAACCATCTTCAAGAATTGAAGAAAAAAGCCACAGATGACTCAAAATTGGCACACTGACACACAGAGATGACTGAATACTGCAAGGCAGGAAGCCCGTCTTCCTCCACCTTCTCCTGCCTCATCCTACAAACCATGACTCATGGGAATATCACAAGCGGCTCAGGTAAAATGAGAAGAAAGGCTGCGGGTCCACTTCAGAGGGAAAGAAAAGCAAGCAGCTGGGGAGGGTCCTCGAGCCTGCACAAGAGTGTCCTGTGCATAAGAGAGCAGAGAGACCCCACTCCTTATGGCCACAGCGGTTGGACGTCCATGGAAACTTTTGGGTTTCTCTTTCATGCTGGCATGTCTAGGTCCCTGCATTTGTCTGGAAATGAGCTCCTTCCCCTTTTCCCACCCAGACCAGATTCGTACTGAGAGAAACTGAACTAATTCTAGGAACTTGGGTTTCGATGGTATTCTCATTCATGTTTCCAATTCATTGGTTTCAGTCATGAGAAGGCACAGCTTTATGGAACAAAACAGACTTTCAATTTATTCATTCACTTGGGAAGTATCTGTGCAGTATCTAGGAGGGGTTAAACACTACTCCAGGTCCTAAGGATTCACCAGTGAGTGAGACAGAAAGGGTCTCTGCTGGACAGTAATCCCAGCACTCAGGGAGGCTGAGACAGGAGAATCGCGAATTCAAAGCCAGCCTCAGCAACAGTGAGGCGCTAAGCAACTCAGTGAGACCCTGTCTCTACATAAAACACAAAATAGGGCTGGGGACGTGGCTCAGTGGTCGAGTACCCCTGAGTTCAATCTCCAGTACCAAAAAAGAAAGAAAAGGTCTCTGCTGTCACTGAGCTGACCTGCTGGTGTACAGGAGCACCCTGTAAGAGATTCCAGGAAGGATGCAAACAAAGTCAATATAGTAGGAGGAAAGGGGGATGGGCAGGGCCCTTGCATGAGACCTTGCAGGCCAGGTGGCACCTTCCAGAGGGCAATGCCCACATGGGCTGGTCATATGGACAGCCTCTGCCCAAGAGCCACCAAGGTAGAGCTTTCAGGACTGCAGAGAGCCTCCAGTGTGGCAGATGCTGGCTGACATGTGGTTAGGGACATCCTGAGCAAGATCCTCAGCCAATGAGGGAGGAGTCTGTGGTGAGCTTTCTGAGGAAGGAGCAGCAAGTGCAAGAGCCCAGGGTGTGTAGCGAGAGACTCGGCCTTTGGAGCAGCAGTACACAGAGTGGAGAGAGAGTGCTTCAGTCTGGAGACAAGACCAGCTCTGGGAGCCCACGCAGAATGCCTGCTTTGGGTTTCATCCAGATGGTCCTAGGCTTGTCTCCCACAAACAGGATGATGATGCACAGATTATTTCTCAAGGGGCACGTAAGGGTCCCTCTGTCTACAGGTTAAAGAAGAGAATATTGCAAAAGCACAGACAAGCTACGGGAAACCACAGAAGACAGAGAAAAAAAGGACCACTGCCTATCTCCCAAGCACAGAAGGAGTCCTACTAGGACCCTCCCTCCATGAGCTTTCTTCAAGATACCACCTAACAAAAGAGGCCTTTAGACAAAGACCATAGCCACCCAGAGAGACCAGACCTCACACTCCCAATAGCCTGTGTCCTTCCAGAGATCCCCACAGACTGTGTTGGTCAG
>PVHX01028207.1:0-18401 GCA_004024805.1 Geosciurus inauris | reverse complement strand
TTTTTCTAACTTTGCACAAAATTATAAGCAGATTACATTCTTCATATTAAACATCTTTATATGCACTTTCAATGAACAGTATATATATATATATATTTATATATATTTTTTATCAACCATCTTTACTATACCCATTCCCCTTTCCTGCCCCCCACCTCCCCCCTGTCGTGTCCAGTGTTTCTCTATTTCTCTTATGTTTAAGGGAGGTGGGAATGGGAAACATATCACCCATAGTTAATAGTTAACCTTAGAGTTCCCTCCTGGTATAGATTCTGTGGGTCTGAATAAATGTATGAAGTCACAAGTCCACCATTAGCTAGATTATACAGAATAGTTTTACTACCCTAAAAATCTGTTCTACTTATTTATCCTTCTCTTAACCCCTGGCAATTATTGATCTTTTTATTGTCCCCATAGTTTTTTTACTTAAAATTTTATAAGTCGTGATAAAATACACATAACAAAATTTACCATCTTATCCATTTTTTAAGTGTATTGATATTAAATACATTCATTAACACTGTGTGGCCAATCATCAGCATCATCTCCATAACTCTTCATTTTATAAAATACCCATTCACAATAACTCCACATTCCCTCTCCCTGTAGCACCTGGCAACCACCATTCTATATTTCATCTCTATAATTTGAATACTCTGTCTCTTAAGATACTTAGAGTTTGCCAGGTAAGGTGGCACACAACTACAATTCCAGCTACTCAGGAAGATACATATTCTTGTATCCTCAAGGTTCATCCATGCTATAGCATATTGCAGAATTTCCTTTCCTTTTAAAACTGAAGAACATTCCACTGTATGTGTATACATTTTTTTCACCCATTTATCCTTTTATTTACATTTGGGTTGCTTCCACATTTTTTTTTTTTTTTTTTTTTTTTTGGTACCAGGGATTGAACCCAGGGGTACTTAATCACTGAGCCACATCTCCAGCCCTTTTTTATATTTTATTTAGAGACAGGGTCTTGCTGAGTTGCTTAGGCCCTTGCTAAATTGCTGAGGCTGGCTTTGAACTCATGATCCTCCTGCCTCAGCCTCCCAAGCCACTAGGATTACAGGCGAGCGCCACCATGCCTGGCTGCTTCCACTTTTTAAGTATTGTGGATAATAGGACATGGATTTATAAATGTGGATTTACAAATTGAGTACCTGCTTTCAATTCTTTTGGACATACACCCAGAAGTGAAATGCTGGATCATACTGTTTTGTTTTTATTTTAATAGTTTTTAGTTGTCAATAGACCTTTATTTTATTTATTTATATGTGGTGTGAGAGTCGAACCCAGTGCCTCACACATGCTAGACAAGCACTCCACCACTGAGCCACAACCCCAGCCCCAGGATCATTCTATTTCTAATCTTTTGAGGCACCACCAAAGTGTTTTCCACAGCAAATGCACTATTTCACATCCCTACCAACAGTGCACAGGATTTCCAATTTCTCCAGTGGTTTTTTGGTTCTTGGTTTTGGTAGTAGCCATCCTAATGGGTGTGAGGTGGTGTCTCCTGGCTTTGTGTTTCTCTAGTGATTCTGTCTGTAGTTTGCCCTTTTCAAAATATTCCTTTGCAGTTTCAAATGTGAGGATGAACTTACGCTATTGCTTTCTACAGTTTTTATGTTGCAATATCTGCTTTTAAGTGAGAAATATCTACTTAATGTTATGTTTTCAACTTTGGAAAATGGTTTAGGAAAACCACTTAGAGTCAAAGTTTTTAAACAAGTGTAACAACTAATTTGCTTCATTTCAACATTGTTTTGTTAAATAAATATTTGGCCAGATTTCCTGGCAGTGGAATTTTTTTAAAAAAAACTTGTATTGGTGGGGCTGGGATTATGGCGCAGTGGTAGCGTGCTCGCCTAGCACACATAAGGCACTGGGTTTGATCCTCAGCACCACATAAAAATAAAATAAAGATATTCTGTCACCCACAACTAAAAAATAAACATTTTTTAAAAAAACAACTTGTATCAGTGAGTAGCTCAGTTAAGGGCCTCTGAGCAACTACTATAATGTCTCTTCTATTTGGATAAAAAAAATATTCAATTCAAGTCCAAAAAAAAAACCAAAAACCCAAGTACTGTAAAATCCCTAAAGTCTACAATAACTTTATTTCAAGTTAGCTAGATGGTTCATGAGCTATAGAAAGAAAACCATTCAAATTTATAGAACTGGTTTAAAGTGGTTAAAAATATTTTTAAAATTTCATAATTTTTAATCTTGGCTTTTCATACCTTTGGGTGGGGGGGAACACCACCTACTTTTGTGTTCTATAGAAGTACTTTCCTTCTCTTCCAAGACAAGTTTCCAATGAGTAGATGGCATTGCTATTTTGCTTCTTTATTAAATCATTAGTAGTGTTGGTGACGTGGGTAAAGAGATGATCCCACTACAATGATACACTAAAAGCATTAACTAAGCTCTTTTTTTGTATGTGTGTGTGCCAACTGTTGGCCCTTCCAAATTAATGGTTTGTTGTTTCATCTACGACAAATGGTATCATGCAAGTGATATGTTTTGTAAGAGTACCCTGTAATGAAAACCCTGATTAAAGTTAATTATAGACTGCCTTCATGGTGGTAAGGAAGGGAAGCCAGGCTAAGCTATTAACAACTACTTTACCTTATTGTCACATAGCAATTAGTCTTCAGTCTCTGCTCCTTCAGCCCTTCTACTTCATAATCCCAAACAACTCAATTTCATATGACATAAAGTATAAAGATCAGAAATCAATGTATTGAAGTTAATTGAAGTTAAAAAAAAACTTGAAGTTAAAAAAAAAATAGAATGGAAGGTCAGCTCCTGGAGGGTAGCAGCTGTGACTTCTTCACCATGTCTTCTCCAGGGCCCAGTGTGCAAACAACGCATGTTAGGTACTTATTGACAGAATTTACTAATGAAATGTTACAAGGTGAGAGAGGGCTGACATCATACCAGTTTATTTCATTGTATTTCTTTTTGTATATCTCTTAGTCTGTTCTTGTCTCTAAACAAATGTCACCAAAGAACACATAATGTATAATTACATTTATGTGAAATGTAGAGAGACAGTAGATTGGTGTTTGGGGATGGGTTCTGAAGAGGGTTGGCTAATGAGTACCTGATTCCCTCTTGGAGTGATGAAAATGTTCTAAAATCAGATTGTGGTGATAGTGGACCAATACTTACTCCCAATATACTAAAATTCATTGAATTGTGCATTTTAAATGTGTGAATTTTATGGTACATGAATTATGTCATAATAGACCATTTAAGAAATAAAAAATTATAACATATGGCTTCCTCACCAGAGAGCTACTCCTTGGTAGGTTTCACTAACAGGTCAATGTGAACCAAGAATAATGAATGCCACCTCCACCCTCAACCTGTGACCAGCAAATTCAGCTACCCCATAACAATCCCTGAAATTTAGTGTTCAGTGGAAGTGCCCTTGAGGGCAGTTTGAGAGCATTTAAAGAGCAGGGCATGGCATCCTAGGCATGCTGCAATTTATGGGATAGTCTTTCCCAAGAAATGATTATCCTTTGTCCTGCATGGTGTTAAAATGCCCCAGTGGACACTGATGTAGGTGAAAAGACCTGCTTGTGATCACCTGAGCCTAAAATCAAATTCTAATTTACACAAAATATTTTTTACACAGTTTTAATGTACACTGCATTTCCAGAAATTCAATCAGTGTATAAATCAAGGGTAAGTAATGCTTTGCTCAATTCAAAACTTTTCCAGGGGACTGGGGTTGTGGCTAGAGCGGGGGCCTAGCACAGGTGAGGCACTGGGTTCGATCCTCAGCACCACATACAAATTAATAAAGAAAAATAAGGTTGGGGCTGGGATTGTAGCTCAGCGGTAGAGCGCTTGCCTCGCATGCGTGAGGCCCTGGGTTCGATCCTCAGCACCACATACAAAGCAATAAAATAAAGACATTGTGTCCATCTATAACTAAAAAAATATTAAAAAAAAAAAATAAGGTTATGATTAAAAAAAAAGTCAACTTTGAAAAAAAAAAAACTTTTCCAGGGGTTGTTCACCATTGAGAAAACCAGCTCACAAATGACATGGCCACTGCCTTCTGCTTTTGTATCTAGCCCATTTCCCGTGCAACACATTGGACTACAGGACTTTAGTAAGCCTTCTGGTATAGTCTTTCCCAAGAGGACTTTCTCCTATCGCAGTTAGAGCATTAGAGTGTGCATCCGTCAGGGCCCTCCAAGTAATAGGTGGCACATTGTAGAGACAAGGGGACCAACAAGGGTTGGTGATGCAGGCAGAGGCAATTAACGGCAGAAAGGCTTTACTGCCTTTGGCCTGGAGGGGCCTGGAGCACGTTTGTGCTGGTGAGGCCCAGTCCCTCCCTTCCCCCACACAGGAGCTGTGACCATAGATATATGCCAGTTGTGTGTTTTTCTCCGAGGATGAGGGAATAAATAGGCTCATCTCTTTCCTCCTGCTACTGCACTTCCTGTCAGCACACTGGCCTAATGCAAAAGGAAGCCGAGAGCCCAGAGCCCAGGAGCCTGTGTGCTGTCCTGTGTAAGCCACTGAGCCAGAAGCAGGTCAGAGGACAGAGGATAGATGGGGAAGGGCAGGTGATCAATACATATTGATCTTTAAGAAAGTGAATACCTAGATAAGTTATACTACCAATGGATTTCATACCAAGGTAGTAGAGCAGCGGTCACAACAGAACAATCCTAACAAGGAAGCGCTGGGTCTGTTGAGGATTGGAAATCACTACCCAGGGAGGAACAAAAATAGGTTTTGAATAGAGACTAATTTAAAAATGAAAAAGACTGCATCTTAAATACTGTGTCCTAAATGATGTGAGGGAGTTTTCACCATAAAAAATGACAGTTTAAGGCTGGGGCTGTAGCTCAGTGGTAGAGCGCTTGCCTAGCATGCGTGAGGCACTAGGTTCAATTCTCAGCACCACATATAAATAATAAATGAATAAAATAAAGATTCATCAACAACTAAGAAAATGTTAAAAAAATAAAATAAAGCTTTAAAAAAAATGACAGTTTAAGGAATTGGACCAAGATAGTCTGGAGGAACCTACTTCCCAGTGGGAAGACAGGTTTAGCCCACTCGCTGTTGCAGGACAATTACTTAAATGTATCAGTTACCCAAAATAAGTTTTATAATGTTTAAAAACAATAAAACAGTGTATCTGGACTTAGTAATACAAATATGTTATGTTTAATATTATTAAATCATGTATGATTTTAGTTTTGGAAGAATGATAATATATCTTGAGATGAAACCAGCTCTAGCAAACTGAAAAAAATTATTTTTCTCATCATAGAGGTAAATGTATAAAAAAATAGAAAATGAACCAGGTGCAGTAGCACATGCCTGTAATACTGGCTATTTGGGAGCCTGAGGCAGGTGGATCACAAGTTCAAGGCCAAGTCTCAGCAACTTAGCCAGTCCCTGTTTTGAATTTTTTTTTTTTTTTTTTGGTACCGGGGATTGAACTCAGGGGCACTCGACCCCTGAGCCACATCCCCAGCCCTATTTTGTGTTTTATGTAGAGACAGGGTTTCACTGAGTTGCTTAGCCCCTCGCCGTTGCTGAGGCTGGCTTTGAACTCGCGATTCTCCTCTCTCAGCCTCCCTAAGTGCTGGGATTACAAGCGTGAGCCACCGCGCCCAGCTCCTGTTTTGAATTTTAAAAATAAAACAAGCAAAAACATTTAAAAGGTCTGGTCATGTAGGTCAATGGTAAAGTACCCCTGGATTCAATCTCCTGTACCAAAAAATAGAGAAAGTAGTGTCCACCGATAAACTTAATTTTGGTGAAGACCACAGGGGTCCTCCTGTTTTGCACTGTTATCTGTTGCCCCCTCTTTGCATCTTTGCATAGAACTTCCTACCCTTGCTCTTCATTTGTTGCCTAACCTTACAATAAATCTGCAGGCTTTTTTGTCTATGTGTGTGTATGGGTGTGTGTGTTTCTTCTTACCACAGGCTCCCAGAGTCAGGAGCTGTTGTTACCTTCTTTATATTCCTTTAGGTTTCTGTCAGACAGAGTAGGAGCTAAATGTCTTCTTCAGTTGGTTGGTTGCTTGCTTCCTTTTCCAGTTTCTCGGGGTATAAGCAGAGATTCTCAGACTTGTGGAACATTGAGATCATCTGGAGGGCTTTTCAAAAAAAACACTGGTACCTCCATCCCCATCCCTAGAGATTTTTTTTTTTGGTACTGGAGATAGAACTCAGGGGCACTCGACCACTGAGTCATATTCCCAGCCCTATTTTGTGTTTTATGTAGAGACAGGGTCTCACTGAGTTGCTTAGCGCCTCGCTGTTGCTGAGGTTGGCTTTGAACTCGTGATCCTCCTGCCTCAGCCTCCCAAAGTGCTGGGATTATAGGTGTGCACCACCACACCTGGCTTCATCCCTAGAGGTTTTGATTCAGTTTGTCAGGAGGTGGCCTGGGTGGTCCTAGGTGGTCCTAATCTGCAACCAGGGTGGAAAGGCTTGGTCTAGTTCAGGGTTTCTCCCCCTTCATACTGTTGACATTTTGAGCTAATTCTTTGTTGGGAGCAGGAGAGTGTTATCCTGTGCACAGTAGGAGGTTTACCTGCATCCTTGGCCTATACTCATAGGATACCAGACCCCTTCCCCACCCATAACCTGCTTTGTAACAGAAATGTCAATCACATCTTGATTTTTTTGGTGCTGGGAATCGAACCCAGGGCCTCACTCATGCTAAGCACATGGGCTGCCACTGAGCTATGCTCTATTTAAAATCGCTGGTATAGTTGCTCTGAGTTGCTTCACATTGCTCTAAGACCCTGATTTTGAAAGTCAACAATTTTGTTATCCATGTCTGCTTTCACAGGAAGCTGCAGAACTGTGTCTGGGAAAGCACAGACTGCGTCAGCGGTCTGTCAACCCTCTCCAGGGTCTGTTGCCTTAGCAGAGGGCTAAGGAAGGAATCAGACTAGTGGATCTTTAAATTTCCTTCCAGCTCTGAAATTGTGTCTCTGCCTGTTGTCCCTAGCAACTGGTTGAAACTGGAGTGTATTTTTTACTTGATACATTTATTGAAAAGAATTTTATAATTCTCATTTAATTAAGAAAAAGTTAATTAGATTGCTTTATGGTTATGACTTTATTGATTCTCTACCTCCACCTCGATAAGTTTTCTGTGCACCCTCCCCCATACCCCAACCTCCCAGGGGACAAACTACAAGGAAGGCAAGACATTGTTTTCATTCCTAAGTTACATAACCAATTTCAGTGTGGAATATGATTTAAACAGACAGGAAGAAACACTGCCTTTTTATGAGAGGAACTTGAAGTGGAGATGATGGACTTAACAATTTAACTTTGAAAGGCAAAAAACGTCTGCAGGAATTTTTAAATGTGAATGTTATTTTTTAAAAGTGTAAAGCTACTATTAAATGAACTTAAATGAACCATTTCCATTTGGGGGTATGTGATTTCCAGTGGATCTGTGATAAGCCAAAGAAATCCCTTCCCTCTCCGCCTGCCTGCCTTCCTTCTTTCCTTTCACCCTTTCCTCCTTCCTTCCTTCTTCATTTATCAAGCTCTTCATGGGTGAAACATGACAGGGCAGCCACAGCACCCGCGGGCTACAATGTGAATGGAACACCTGGAGTTGTGCGAAGTGACAGCCCTGCACTGGGATTCAAAGGGCCGAGGTGGCGCTCACCCTTTAGGAGTTAACAGTCGGGGCTGGGATTGTGGCTCAGTGGTAGAGCGCTTGCCTCGCATGCGTGAGGCCCTGGGTTCGATCCTCAGCACCACATACAAAGCAATAAAATAAAGACATTGTGTCCATCTACAACTAAAAAAAATTAAAAAAAAATAAATAAATAAAAAAGCTACCTGTAAAGAATACTTTGAAAGTGGATCAAGGACTTAGGCACTAGAGCAGAGACCCTGCACCTAAGAGAAGAAAAGTAGGCCCAAAGCTCTACCATGTCGGCTTAGGAACTGACTTCCTTAACAAGACTCTTAAGTCACAAGAAGTAAAATCAAGAATCAATAAATGGGGGCTGGGATTGTGGCACAGTGGTAGCGTGCTCACCTAGCACGCGTGAGACACTGGGTTCAATCCTCAGCACCACATAAGAATAAAATAAAGATATTCTGTCCACCTACAACTAAAAAAATAAATAAAATTTAAAAAAAAAGAATCAATAAATGGGATGGATTCAAACTAAAAAGCTTCTTCACAACAAAGGAAACAATCAACAATGTGAAGAGAGACCCTACAGAATGGGAGAAAATTTTTACTACACACACCTCAGAGAGAGCATTAACCTCCAGGATATATAAAGAACTCAAAAAACTTAACACCAAAAAACAAAACAAACAAACAAACAAAAACCCTCAATCAATAAATGGGCAAAGGAAGTGAACAGACACTTCACAGTAGAAATACAATCAATCAACAAATATATGAAAAAATGTTCAACATCTCTAGCAATTAGACAAACGCAAATCAAAACTACTTTGAGATTCCATCTCACTCCTGTCAGAATGGCAATTATCAAGAATACTGGCAACAATAAATGTTGGTGAGGATGTAGGGAAAAAGGTATACATTGCTAGTGGAACTGCAAATTGGTGCAACCACTATGGAAAGTGGTATGGAGATTCCTCAGAAAACTTGGAATGGAACCACCATTTGACCCAGTCATCCCTCCTCAGTTTATACCCAAAGGACTTCAAACCAGCACACTACAGTGACACAGCCACATCAATGCTTACAGCAGCCCAATTCACAATAGCTAAACTATGCAACCAATCCAGGTGCCCTTCAATAGATTAATAGATAAAAAAAAATGTGATACATATACACAGTGGAATATTACTACTCCTTAAAAAAGAATGAAATTACGGCATTTGCAGTAAATGGATGGAACTGGAGAATATACTGCCAAACCAAAGGCCGAATGTTTTCTCTGATATGCAGATACAAATTCAAAATAAGGTGGGAGGAAGACAGAGGTACTTGGGATTAGATAGAGGGAGTGAATGGAGGGAAGGGGGAATGGGGGTAGGGACAATAGTAGCATGAATTGGACATTATTACCCTACATGCATATATGATTACATGACTTGTGTAACTCTACATCATGTGCAACCAGAAGAATGAGAAGTTATACTCCATTTATGTATGATGTGTCAAAACGCATTCTACTGTCATGTATAACTAATTAGAACAAACAAAATATTTTTAAAATTTTGAACTCTAAGACAGCCTCAGCAAGCCTTCCTTATTTTCCCAATGAAAAGCCTGCAGTATTTATGCTGTGGTTTGGGTAAGTGTCCCCAAAGACTCAAATGTTAAAGATCTTCAGCCTGTGGTACGTTGGGAGGCGGCAGGACCCTTAAGAGGTGGGGCTTAGTTGGTAGTCCTGCAGTCATATGAAGGCACACCTTTGAAGGGGATGTGGGGGCTCCGGCCCTGCTTTCTCTCTTTTGCTTTCTAGTTGTCATGAGGTGATAGCTTCCTCTTTCATATGCTCCTGCCATTAAGTACTGTGACACAACAGGCCCAAAGCAACAGGACCAACTGGTCATGGATTGAAACCTCCAGAACCATGAGTCAATACCCCAACCCATTCCCATTTTTTCAGTACTGGGATTTAACCCAGGGGCACTCTACCACTGAGTTACATCCCCAGCACTTTTTTTTAAAAATTATTTATTTATTCATTGGTACTGGGTTTGAACTCAGGAGTCCTCAACCACTGAGCCACATCCCCAGCCGCTATTTTGTGTTTTATGTAGAGACAGGGTCTCACTGAGTTGCTTAGTGCCTCGTCTTTGCTGAGGCTGGCTTTGGACTCGCGATTCTCCTGTCTCAGCCTCCCAAAGTGCTGGGATTACAGGCATGCACCACCATGCCTGGTTTTTATTTTTTATTTTGAGACAGGGTCTGGCTAGGTTGCTGAGGCTGTCCTCAAACTTGTGATCTTCTTGGTTAGCCTCCTGAGTAGCTGGGATTACAGGCACGTACCACCTCACCCACTAACCTTTCCTCTTTTTAATTGGATTTATCTCAGGTATTTGGGACAGTAATGGAAAGCTGACTAACATGCCTTAACTCCTCTCTTTCCTTCCATTTCCCCAGCTACTTCTCACCCGCTCCATAGCTACTGCCTAGGTCATCTCTTGCCTGCATTAATGTAATTGCCTCTTCTGACCCTTATACCCCCTTCTGTATTAACTATTCTATGCAGGGTGCCAGAGAATGTAACCCCTTCCCCTCTTTGCTGTGTAACTCAGAGTAGAAGCCAAAGTACTTGCAATAGCTACAGAGTTGTATAGGATCATTTCCTACTTCCCCCTTACTTTCTCTTCTCCCTCTACCCTGGACACCATTATAATTCTTCAAACACCCCAGGCATGTCCCCGCCTCAGGACTTTCGCACTAGCTGCTCCTTTTCCCAGCGACCCGCAGCATAATTCCTTCACATTCTTCTAAGGTAAAAAGTCACCTGTGTAATGCAGACACCTTTGCCCCACTAATATCGCAATCTGTCACCTGCATACTGACTCCCAATCCTTAGCCCAGTGCAATTTTTTTCTATATTACTTATCACCTTCAAACATACCACAAAATTTAGTACTCCTTTGTCCACTTCCCTCCACTAGCATGTAAGAAGATCTGGAAGGGCAGTGTTATCAAGCATCTATAACAGTGACTGGAACATAATAGGTGCTCTAAAAACTTTTGTTGAATGAGTGAATGAAGGATGGTTGAAGCCTCCTGGCCTCCTACTACACTTTCTCACCCACCATAGCGCTTAATCACTTCTTCTTCCTGTAAACTCTGAAGCCTGACCTTGGGCAAGCAGCTGGGCTTCTGAGACTCTGTTTTACTACTGCTAAATAGGGTTGATGGATTACTGTATTTAGCTGTGTGGATTCAGTGAATTCTTTTTCTTTTTATTTGTTTATTTAGTTTTTGGTGCTGGGGATTGAACCCATGGCCTTGTACATGCAAGGCAAGCACTCTACCAACTGAGCTATATCCCCAGCCCTTAAGTGAATTCTTACCTTGAGAACAGTGCCTGACACACAAAGTCCTCAATCCATGTTAGCTGCTGTTGTTATTAAGACCATCTCCCAGTGTGTGCCGAGTGGGAATGAACGAATGATGGAATAGCTCCCGGCTGCTTGACTAGCAAGCAAAGGCTGGGAGGCATGAGGGCAAAGGAAGGAACAGCAGGTTAGATCCTAAACTGTGAGACTGGACCAGGTGAGGCTGGAACGAGAGGGGCCAGTCAAGCAGGAATGGAGGCTCTATGGCGCCCCCATGAGGAGGAGTCTGGAGCTGAATTTATGGGATACAGGAGCAGAACTAGGGACTTGGTCTGTGTTTAGGGAAGATGTGTGGAAAGAATGGATTATTAAGAAGATCAGAAGGGAAAGAGGAGGCGGGGGATCAATTGGGAGGATATAGACTCATTTGGAAAGGCCTAATGAGCCTTGGGTAGGGTAACTTCAGTCGGAACAGATGGCAGGAACATTTTGGCGGCAGAATCATCAATAGGACTAATCTGACTTTTATCATTAAAAAGCGAACTCCGTATCAGCTCCTTCAAAGCGAGCTCAGGAAGATGAGCTCCCTTTTAATGCTCTATCAGGTAACAAAAACATGAATTATATTAATTCATACGTACTATTAACTTCTAAGTGGACTTTAAATTTTATTAACAGGCTCTTCAATTTCTTATTCACTAGAGAAGGGGACTGTTTTTCTCCTGGGAGAATGTTTAGACTAGAAAAAAAATAAGAGGAAATTCTTTCCTTGCTAGGTAATAAAAGAGAGATAAAGCAAGCATGGCCAAAATATAAGGTGAGGGAAAGCTCTGGAACCTTCTGTCATACAAGGGTTCCCGTCAAACCTCAGCAGGCATGGCAGCAGTTTCTCTTAAAGGTTATAGGAGAGATACACACGTTCTCATTAAAGCCCATCTAAGTTCTGATAGGAGATGATGGTGGTTTGAAAACGTTGGCATTTCCAGATGGCAATAAAGCAACTTTCTAAGCAACAAAAGGGCAAGCCTTTGACAAGACTGCAAGGCCAGATGAATTTGGCAGCCGGAGTTAAGACTACTAAAGATGAAGGCTCCTTTTCTACCTCTATTGGCCACCAATTGACAGCTCCCACCCCTTAAACTGAATTGCCTTTCCTCTTGATCCAGGAAATTTCACAACTGGTTGTCAGTCTTTGATGCTCAGGTGGTGTCAAGTATTTTAAAACCAACAAAACCCCCCAAATTCTAACACCTCTTTGCACCTAATGACAGCCTAGCTCCCTCCTTTGGTTCCCTGCTGGCTTCTCTTCCTTACTAGCCTGCTCCAGGATTAACAGTCAGATGGTTGTTATTGTTATTTTAAAGTGGTTTTCATCTCTTAGTGGCCATATCTCCAGGGAATCATATTTCTTAGAATGTTGCAAGACTGGAGATGTGGGTCAGTGGTAGGGCATTTGCCTAGCACACGTGAGGCTCTGGGTTTGATCCCCAACACTACAAATAGTAATGATAATAATAAAATAATTTTGCAATTTCCCTTTTTAGGGTCCCTAAAACAGGTCTGCACTCCACAGAAGCACACAGGTGTTTTAAATGCATAAATATTCTCCATTCTCTGATTACTTCCACCTCTGAGATGCAATAGCTGTTTTCCTGTCAATTCTTTCTTCGTACCAAAGTCAGGTCCTGAAAAGTGGGTGGGAGTGTGTAGGTTCAGCAGCACAAGTTTCTACTGGGTACTTGGAAATATTTGTATTCTTTGACACCTTGCTTGTGTTGGGGGTGTTTGCCTACCGTCACTTAATTCAGCAGTTCTCAAAGTGTAGTACTGAGACAAGTGACATCAGCACCAGCATCACCCGGCATAGGGCAAACATGCAGGTTCTCAGGCCCCACCCCAGACCTCCTGAATCAGAACCTCTGGATAGAAGCCCAGAAATCTTTTTAAACAAATTGTCCAGGTAACTCTCACACACCGGCAGAAACATTGATTTCTGCTTCAACTGGCGTGGTTCGCTTCACTTGGAGTTTACTCTTTTGTCTTTGCTTCCCAATTCTGCAATGTGAAGTCACCTCATTATGAGGCTGCTGTCACCCTGTCTGCGGACAGCTCTGTGACAGGCAGGGAGGATGGAGAAGAGAATGCTGCAGAAGTCTGGGGAGGAAATCTCACACCTGATGGGGCCTGCCTTGAGTCCTCACACCTTTTTTTTTTTTTTTAATTTTTTTTTTAGTTGTTGATTGACCTTTATTTATTCATTTGTTTATATGTGGTGCTGAGGATCGAACCCAGTGCCTCCCACATGCGAGGCAAGTGCTCTACCACTGAGCCACACCGCAGCCCCAGAAACCTCACACCTTTAAGAAGTGTGAGAACTTGCAACTGAAAGTTCAAGAAAAGAAAAGCAAACAATACCATTTAAAAACAAAAAAACAAAAACCCCTACTATTTGGAGGAGCAGCAGAGCAAATTGAGGTGATAGTCGTAAACCATTTTTACTTCTGACAAAGAGCAGGTAATGATGTGTTAAATATCAAAGAAGCAGACCAAGGCCACAGGGACATTTAATATGGAGAAGAGTTGAGGTGGAGAGAGGGGAAGGATGTCCTGGGGAGGAGGATCAGGAGTAGAACCAAGACAGGGAGCTAGGAGGAAACATTTGTATAATCAGAGCTGCCCAAAAATGGGTGGTAACTGAGTGGTAATAGGGACCCTCCTGGCACTGAGGGTATGTAAGTCCAGGTGGCCTGTGACACAAGTGCCACAGTGAAGGCACTTCTTACATCAGCCTTTACACTGCTAGGGACAATATTTTGCAGATCTTAAATTTTTTAAAGCAGAACTCTTTCTTCAAGTGAGATAATACACCATGGTGCCTCAATTTATAAAACAGATCAAAGAGAGGGCTCTTGGGTGGTCCCTGGAGCTCACCCATGTGGCCTCTTCCCATCCCCAGGATACCTCTTTGGAATCTCTGAGGTGAGTACCATGGTCCCTTCCAAGGAGAGCTTCTGATTCTGTGGTTCTTTGATGACTTTTCAAACCAGAGACTCTGTTTGCCCTCTTCCCAGGCTGCTGAGCTGCCTGTCACCTTCCTTGGTTGTGGTGTCACCAAGATGACAATGAATGTGTGTTGGGCAGCAACCTCGCACCTCCGAGGCCCCTCTCCAGGGATGGCACACAGTGAGGGTTTTCCATGCGGAGGAGGGGCAGCAGAGGGCAGAGGCTGTGATTTGAGCTTTGCCAGAAGGATGTGACAGCCAGCTTTAGTGCAAAAAGAGCAAAAAGCAAGCAGGCCTGGAGCCTGGGCCAACATATGGGGCATGGGTAGAGGGTTTGGCTGTGCCATGGAAAACCATCTTTCAGGTAGCGCAAAGGCTGCCTAGCCTGTCCTGGGGGTGGGAGGGTTGCAGAATGGGGGAACTTCCCCAAATCCAAAGGGGCCAAATGTGAGATGGCCCTTGGACCTGTGGTGGGGGGCATCCAGCCAGGGCCCTCCCTTCTCTGCCCAACATTTGTTGGCTTTGAGTCTGTTTTTTTCCAACAGAACCAGAGTTTTGTCATAAAATTCTTGGACTACTTGAGTTTCTGGATTATAATGTCGTCTTTTTTTTTTTTCCATAGTGATGATAGCTCTAAGTATCTAACAGGCAGAAAATGTGTTCCCTTCAGAAGGTAACAAAAAGAATAACACCAAGGACATTTCATTATAGTGCAGTGGCTTCTCTGCTTGGCAAGAGGCATGGCTGTGACCCAGAGCTGTTTTTATTTACTGAAAAGGAATGACAAGTATTCATGCATGCAACAAATATTTGCTGGGCACATAGAACACGGGGGATCTTCAGTTGGCCACAACTCTGAAAGTACCTTCAATCGACCTAAGAAAAATCACAGTCCAGGCATCCTGCACTGCTTGCTACCTTTTCTGCCTGATGAAGACAAGAAGGACAAAAAGCCTTCCAAGCAGAGTGAAGCATGTGTTGGCAGCACAGAGTCAGGGAAGAGTGGTGCCCTCTCCAGGAAGAAGAGGGGTGTGGGAGGTGCCAGGAAGAGGGACTCAGTAGGTGGCCTGATGCGTGGGGCGGGGCAGGACCTGGGAAGACACCATTTGCTGAGCCTAGGACTTAGAACTTTTTCCTGCAAGTAATCAGGAGCCCCTGATGTTTTTTTTAATTTAATTTAATTTTATTTTTTATATTTTAGTTGTCAATGGACCTTTATTTTATTTATTGATATGCCGTCCTAGGAATCAAACCCAGTGCCTCACACATGGTAGGCAAGTGCTGTACCACTGAGTTCCAACCCCTGATGTGTTTTAACAGGAAGAGTCATGGCCACATTCCACTTGAAGAAGACTCTATGAAATGATGCAAAGCCTAGGATTTGCATCCAAATAAACTCAGACCAAAATACAAAAGGTAATTAATTTCAGGACTAGTTGTAAGAGAAAACAGCCCAAATGTGTGTCAATAAACCATGCCAAAAAGTACTAGGCAGCACTAAACACAAAAAGGACTCTCTCCATATATGGTGTGTTATTGGGTGAAAAGAGAAAAGTGTGTATAATATTTATCTAAGGAAAGAAAGGATACAAATCTATAAATGCATCTGCTGATGTTAAAAATAGACAAGCAATGGAATTGTTTAGGTAGGAAGGAGAAAGAATAGAGTGGTAGAGACAGAAAAAGAATCTGGGCTTATTAGAACATGCCTAGTTTTGTATATTTGACTTTGGAACCAAGTAAATATTTCATGTAAGTCACAAAAAAATTAAATTATAAACCAATCCCTAAAATGAAAAAAGAAACAGATGAACATAAATGTGCAACTGGCTGGTGGAGGAAGTACACAGAGGAATTGTTCCAGACACAGTTGTTTGATGGTCCAGTCCTATTGGGGTAGAACCTACAGACAAAGAGAACTGCAAACACAAAATGAGCAAACAAAACCCCAAAACCATCTCCAGCAATCACTTGGCTGGTAGGAGAATAGGCATCAGTGGGCTGAGACTGTTGTATGTAGAATGTAGAATGCAACAAATGGAACTTTATATGAAATTCTAATTCCAGAATCCCTGGTGTTTCTGAGAAGTGAGATTAGTGACATGGGAGAAAGGAAATACAGGTGGAATTATAAAAAGTTGTACAAAATCCCTGTAGCTTTGAATTTGAATTGAAAGTATCAGTATGAACTTATGATGTATTTTACTGCCAACAAAAATCATGTTTCCTAGCTCTGACCTTGGAAAAGACCTAGGAACAATTTCCAATCCAGCAGCAATGAGCAGGGTCCGTGTTGTTCTTGAAATACCATATCCCAATAAAAGAACTAGAGTTTCTTGAAAAAATGGTTCATGCCAGGTCTGGGACAGGAAAAAGACAAGAGGGACCTGAAACATGGGTCATATCGGAAAGCAAAGAAGTTCTCCAAGATGCCTAGAATAATGTCCAAAGGACTCAGGAGTTAACTTGAAGAGACCTCCTTTGGCCAAAGATGGGACAATATTTTAGCATCAATAAAGGTGATACTACAATGAATTGAAGTACAGCAAATATCCTTAACTCCATAAATTCATAATGACACCAATACTAGTCTAATGGGTCACCTCTGTAGTATTCAGTGTTTTTAAAAGACAAAAATAGTTGATATTTATCCTACCTTTCCTATAAGAGCAACCAAACAGCAAACAGGAAGTTTCACTTTACAGAAATCATTCAGCTCATAAATTAAGAAGGAACGATAACATTGGAATAGCACCATTTGGCAACTGGATAGTGGCATTGCTGAGAAATGTCTGCGGATATCACCAATAGAGAACAGCAGACATCATAGGTCTCTTATGAAATATTCTTGCCAAAATATTCAACCAAAATCAAGATTTGGATGGCAGTTTACAGGACATATAAGGGACAAAAAATATATATTAAAGGACATCATGGGAATGTCAGTTAAATCTACACTGTGGAGACCTCTACAAGATAAATTATCTAGTTTCTTAAATAAATTGCAAAGAAAAAAAGAGATAGGAAACTGATAGTTAAAAGAAGACTAAGAGGGCTGGGACTAAGAGGGCTGGGATTAAGTGGTAGAGCGCTTGCCTCGCATGCGTGAGGCCCTGGGTTCGATCCTCAGCACCACACACAAAGCAATAAAATAAAGACATTGTGTCCATCTACAACTAAGAAAAAAAAAAAAAAAAAAGACTAAGAGAAATTACCACCAGTTACAATGTGTGGAACTTATTTAGATGGAGATTCAAGCGATCTAAACAAGTAAATAAAAATTAAAATATTTGCAACATTTAAAAGACGGTTGGAAATTCTAAAATTGGCTGGATATTTGGTGAATTAAAATTATTGTTTTTAGACATGACGTTGTGGGTATGGTTTTTTCCAGGAGTCTGGAGAGGAGGAGAAATAGCCACTTCTTAAAATACTCTTCAAAATCATCCTCCTTTTTCAGTCTCCCCTCTGATTAGAATAAACCTGTTATTCCAAACCCACAGCCACGGCAACGTGAAAGTGAAAAATAATTTGGAGGGGAAAAATATATTGTGAACAGCATATCCTTGCATTCTCACCGATATCTATTGTTCTTCAGTCAAATTCTAGAATTTTCGGGCTGGGTTTGGGGCTCAGTGGCAGAGTGCTTGCCTAACACACATGAGGCACTGGGTTTGATTGTCAGTACTGCATATAAGTAAATAAAGAATAAAGGTCCATCAACAACTAAAAATATATTTTAGAAAAATCTAGAATTTTTAAGTATAGTTAAAAAGAGTATTGAATTGGGGCTGGAGTTGTAGCTCAGCGGTGGAGCACTTGCCTAGCATGCGTGAGGCACTAGATTCAATCCTCAGCATTGCATAAAGATAAATAAATAAAATAAAGGTATTGTGTTCATCTACAACTACAAAAAAAAGAGTACTGAATTATTGAAACACCACAGAAATACCTTCCATCTATGGGAATAGCCAAATGATGCAAATTTAAAAATACTCAACATAAGTGTGATGTTATACAATCACATTGGCCTATGAAGTTAGAGTACAGATTTTTAGATTAAAATGTTTCCCAGAAGAAGACATATAATCGATGAACAAATATATGAAGAAATGTTCAATATCTCTAGTAATTAGAGAAATGCAAATCAAAACTACTCTAAGGGGCTGGGATTGTAGCTCAGTGGTAGAGCGCTTGCCTTGCATGGGTGAGGCACTGGGTTCGATCCTCAGCACCACATACAAATAAATAATAAAATAAAGATATTTGTGTCCATCTAAAACAAAAAAAGTTTTTAAAACCAAAAACAAGAAAAACTAACATCTCACTTCACTCAGAATGGCAGTTATCAAGAATACAT
>PVHX01028206.1:0-18401 GCA_004024805.1 Geosciurus inauris | reverse complement strand
TTTTTGGTACTGGAGATTGAACTCAGGGGCACTCGACCACCGAGCCACATCCCCAGCCCTATTTTGTGTTTTATGTAGAGACAGGGTCTCACTGAGTTGCTTAGCGCCTCGCCGTTGCTGAGGCTGGCTTTGAACTCACGATTCTCCTGTCTCAGTCCCCCTAAGTGCTGGGATTACAGGCTTGCGCCACCGCACCCGGCTTCCAACCCTATTTTTGTATTTTATTTAGAGACAGGGTCTCACTGAGATGCTTAGCTTTTGCTGAAGCTGGCTTTGAACTCATGATTCTCCTGCCTCAGTAGCTGTTTTCAAAGATATTTGCAGACAATGCTTACAACCATGGTAATTCCCTTTCATTAAATCATCTCTGTCACAAAAATAATTTAGTATATTTGCTTGTGTATCACTTTTCTTCTCTTATAAATTCAGCTTTTATATTAATTGGCAGAACAGAACAGCTTGTTTGGATGGTCTTGTGAGTTACATATGCATCACCACAGGTTCCAAAGACATTTCTACTTCATTTTGTTAGGATTTTCTAAAGATTTCCTTGTAAAAATGCTGTTTCTTATCTGTTTTGTTTGTTTTTATTACAGTGCAGTGCTCCACCTAAATTTCATTCTTGTATTATCACTGCAAAAGCAGAGTTCTGCCTTCCTTACTGAACTTGGAAACTGCTACAGCATTCACTGGGGTGCCAGGCGTTACACCTTTGACAAAATGAAGTTCCAAAAGCTTTGCTTTGATTCCATGAGTTGGGTGCCAGGACAACAGGCCTGAAAAGAATGATTGTCTCCAGTCACAGACTGATATTCGCCCTTCCCAGCCAGGGCTTTGTAGCTCCTCCAGTTCCAACTTACTTACTTGCCCAACTTATGACCAAGTATTCCTGGGATTGAATGTTTTCCTGGGAAAGGGTCCTCTCCATGTCTAGGGGGTTGAACAGGAAGGAAGAGAAAGGACAAAGAGGGCAGCCCCTGCTCCTCCCGAGGTCTGGGGTTTAGATCTGGGGCAGAAATCAAATCCCTGCATCCGAGTCCTGACCACTGTCAACAGCCCTGCAGTGCCCAGGCAGGGCAGAGCCTCTTCCAGGTCGGGCTTGGGGAGTCTGCTGGGTCAGAATTTTGCAGTGGCCCTGAGTTCTCCTCAGAGTTTAGTATTTCCTCTTTGTATTTCAATAACAATCTTAACGGTTTTGTTTGTTTGGGTTTGGAGCTGGGGATTGAACCCAGGTGTACTTACTATTGAGCTTTTTGTTTTTTCCCAGTCCTGTTTATTCTTTTTACTTTTGAGACACAGTCCCTCTAATTTGCCTAGGTTGGCCTTGAACCTGCACTTCTCCTGTTTCAGCCTCCCGAGTCACAGGGATTACAGGCAAATGTCACTGTGTCCAGCTTAATGTTTTTAACACAGGAAAGTGTGGCCCTTTTGGATGGCCACTTTGGAATCAAGAGCTGCTGCTAGACACTCAGGGCTGGCGTGTGCCTGAGTGCCTGTGACTATCACCATGTACAGCTTCAGTATCTCTGATGGCAGAACAGAGCCGACAGAAGTGCACAAGAGAAACGAGGGAGCACAAGAGGCGGGGGTGGGTGTGTTCAGACAGGCACTGGGTGTGGTGGGCTAGGTTAGCGTGAGTGACTCCATCTTAGCTAAGACATCCATTTCAATTCCTTTTGTGACCCTGTGCTGAACCCAGAGCTTTGTCAATTATAAATGATGATGGAAAGTACTAGTCTGTCAGGTGCAAATGAGTATGGACAGTACCAAAGCTATGCAGAATGTATGCATTGCGTCATACGCATGGTCTCGCGTGCTATCAGCTCAATTCAGCTTCTGGACCTCTGCTTGCGGCTATGCCAACCAGGATGTGGTTTTTGCCTTTAAGTATCCTGAAATGCTCGGGCTTGGTGCTGTTCCCTGTGGGGTCTTGTAGGGAACAGTCACTGACCAGCTAGTAAAGACATCACTGGGACTGACTGGCTGATAAAAACTCTCCAATTTGGACATCACTGGGACTTGGTGTGTTTTCTGAGCAGTCTGCCCCGTAACACTGGGGTGCACAGCATCTGCGCGGGCTTCATGGCCTTGACAGGGCCTGTTACATCTAACAAACCAGTTTCATCTGAACAGCTACTAAATTGGATGTCATTAAATTGTGGTTTCATTTGTATTGATTTCTAAAATCATTTTGTCTTTACAGTGTATAAAACTGGAAGCACAGGCATTTACATCTCATCTGGTGTACGTATTTGTATATAGATGTAAGCACTACGATAACTAAAATGGACCCATGGGCTCTTGCTGTTTAAAGATGTATGAGAGAAGAGCAAGGAGGTTACATGGAAGCTGGGGACAGGGATGGTACAGAGTCTTAATTTTTCTCTGTGAGCCATTTTTGATTCTGAGCCATGCAAAAGCATCACTCATACAAAAGCCCATTAATTCACATATTCAGAGAACCTCAGTTCAAATGTCTGGCTACCAGAAACCTCCACTGACTCCTCTCAAGGCACCAGGTTAGGTGGGCTTCCTGCTTCTCTGGGCAACCCCATCACACAAAGGGGAGGCCTGCAGGAAGGGCAGGGTGGGGTCATAGAGCAAAGGAAAGGGAGGGAGGGGCTCCTGGGAGCCAAAGCTCTGGGGCCCATCCTGACAGGCAGCCACTGAGTCCGGGTAGGGTAATAGGTGATTGTTTAACTCTTGATTCTGCCTCTTTAATTACTGTGATTTGGGGCAAGTTGCTTTAATCCCCTGTCACTGCCGTCCATAGAGCTACCACAAATAAATAAATCTACATATATAAAGACTTAGAACAGTTTATCTAGCACATTACAAGTGCTTAAAAAACACTAAACATCCCTGCACTTAGGAGGCTGAGACAGGAGAATCGCGAGTTCAAAGCCAGCCTCAGCAACAGCGAGGCGCTAAGCAACTCAGTGAGACCCTGTCTCTACATAAAACACAAAATAGGGCTGGGGATGTGGCTCAGTGGTCGAGTGCCCCTGAGTTCAATCTCCAGTACAAAAAACAAAAACAAAAATCCACTAACCATAATTACTGCAGATGTCCTGGGTATGGCTTCTGCAGTAAGGAGTGCTCTGGAAGCCACTTCTGCCAGCAGGGGGTGTAGCTCAGGGTTAGAGCATTTGACTGCAGATCAAGAGGTCCCTGGTTCAAATCCGGGTGCTCCCTAATTATTTGTCTCCAGGTCTTCCTCCTGAGAAGACAGATTTTCCTGGGATAAGTGATCCGTGTTGCTGGATGGCAAGCAATGCCACCATTTTATATGAAATTAAATCAGCTGATAGAAGTGAAATGCAGGGTGTCTGCTATCCTCTGTGTTTATGCAACCAGGACTCTGCTGTTGCCTGCAAATGCCTGGTAAGTGGCTAAAAGCAGGACTAGAGACTTGCCACTTCTGCCTCCATTCTGCACCCGGCACCTTGGATTCCAGGAACAAAGCCTGATCTGATAAACCTTCTGAGATAAATACAAGCTACACCCCCCCACACACACACACACAGCAGCAACTTTCTTATGGGAAACCCCCTCCTCCCACCCGCACCTGATCAATCCTGAGATAATGATGGACATACCACACCTGATCAGGATCACTGGCTTTAACAGCTGAAAAAAGCCGCCAACTATGCAAATTCCCAACCCTTGCCCTCATTCCCTTTCCTTAAAACCTCAAAGTCATTGTCAGTCCCTCAAAAACAGGGTTGTGCCCCTTGGCCTCAATGCAGCTCCGCTGTTCAATTCCCTTCATGCTCTTCAACCGGACCTTCTCTCTGGTTTTTGGAGTGAGTGGCCAGTCCTGAATGTTGGATCTTCAGTCAGGTCTCTGGCAGGAACTCCAGCAACCTTTACAGGACAGACAGGAGAGAATATACATTAGCAACACCTGTACAGATTATCTACAGAGGAATACCAAAGATATTGCCTGCAGTTTCTGAGGGTTGGGAAATGAATGCGAGGGAGAATTCTCACCGCACATTTTTTGTTCCTTTTGAAAATTGTATCATGTGAAATTTTCTAAGTTCTGAATTCATTTTTTAAAAATACAATTAAAAGCCCGGTGTGGTGGCGCATGCCTGTAATCCCAGCACTTTGGAAGGCTGAGACAGGAGAATTACAAATTCAAAGCCAGCCTCAGCAACAGCAAGGCGCTAAGCAACTCAGTGAGACCCTGTCTCTACATAAAACACAAAATAGGGCTGGGGATGTGGCTCAGTGGTCAAGTGCCCCTGAGTTCAATCCCCAGTACCAAAAAAAAAAAAAAAACAATTAAAAATTGAATTACATCAGGTCTCATTACCAAGGCTATTGGATCTGGATACAGGGTACCACTCCTTTTGTGTATATCAAATTTTCCATAATAAAAAGTTTTAGGGGCTGGGGCTGTAGCGCAGTGGTAGAGCGCTTGCCTAGCATGCGTGAGGCACTGGGTTCGATCCTCAGCACCACGTATAAATAATAAATGAATAAAATAAAGATCCATCAATATCTAGAAAAATATTTAAAAAAAAAAAAAGTTTTAAAACCTCTTTCTCATACACACACAAACACACATATTATTTATAAAACAGGAAGACACTATGCTCTTCAATTGAAAAGTGCTATTTTCTTTTTTGGTTCTGGGGATTTAACCCAGGGACAATTTACCACAGATCCACATTCCCAGCCCTTTTTATTTTTTTATTTTGAGACAGGGTCTTGCTAAGTTGCTTAGAGCCCTCACTAAATTGCTGAGGCTGACCTCAAATTTGCAATCCTCCTGTTGCAGCCTCCCAAATCACTGGATTACAGGCATGTGCCACCACACCCAGTTAAAAACTGTCACTTTCATTTTGAGGTTTAGATTTGCTTTTGGATCTTGGATCAATGACTTCAGTAGTAGTATGTGGAGAAACTGTTTGTCTAAGCCACCATGATTTCTGGTTCACTGGCACTATGAATGGTCTCAATAGCCACATAGGGCTAGGTAACAAATGTCCAGACACCTGAGGAGCACTAGGTGGTCTGCTCTTTGGCCAGGTGGGCTTCTGACCTGGTTGTGCTTAAGGGTCCATCTTGTCCCGAGATTAAAAAAGGAAAAAAGGAAAGAAAGTGCTTATCTCCAACTTCTCCAAGGACCCTCCTTCCTGCTTTTGTTCCTATTTGAGGTGATGACTCCTAGGACCTTAACATCACCCTGCAAAAGTGAGAAAGTGACACTAGAATCAGCATGCAGTGGTGGCATGACCCTTGGAAAAAATGAGAGGCATGCTCGTGGGTCACCCAGGCGATTGCTTGGGATGGAAATGTCAGTCAAATGTCAGTCCTAATTAGTGTGTCTTGGCCTTCAGTCTACAGTAACAAGTGGTGCGCTAGTAGCTCCAGAATAGACAGCGAGTCTGACACAAAGGAACTGGTAGATGTTTTTCCTAACACTGCCACCTGGGCAGAGACCCTCTGCCCCGTGTTCTGGAAGGACTTCTTTGCAATATTGTAACAGGGGTCCACTTGATACTTTGCATATAGCCCTGCTCTTATTTTTAAAATGGACATGGTTCCTTCTCTTCCTCTCTCTGCTCTTCCCTCATCCCTCCTCCTCCCTAATCTCAGGGAATCAGCGTCACTTTTCTTCCACATCCTACACACGATCTGTCTTTGAGTACACACTCACCTTAGAAACAAAGTAATCTAGACTTTGGGGACAGCACCAGAAGCTCTCAGAAATGACTCCCAAATTAACAAGTGAATCACAACTCCAACAGAGAACACGTGGAATGTAAGCCTTTGGATCACCTCTTTAAAAGCCCCCTGTTCCTGCTAAAGGACAGAATCACAGCCCCTGAGACAGCAGTCCCGTGTTTCTCCTTTGCTAACAAAGCAATAAACCTTCTTTTTCCTTCTTCTCAAAACCGCACCCTCATTATTAGATTGGCAGCAGGGAAAAGGATCAAGCTTTCCGTAACAATAGGATCTCAATTTTTGTTCTGGTGTTAGACTATCTGGGTTAATGACTTTCAGCTTTATCTTTGTTTGTTAATTGGGGACAATCTGTACATATCTCACAATGCCCTGTGCAGTCAAAAGGAGACAATTCCTGGAAAGCAGTGAAGAGTCCAGTCCCATAGGTACTGTTCTGGGAAGGATGGAGAGTCCTAGAGATGGGGAGAAGACACAGGGAGATCAGGAAGAATATGGTCTTCCTGCCACTAGAGTGAGCCAAGGTTAGGACTAAAGGTTTCTGCATCCCCATCCCCAGCCGCTCCCCCTATCTCCTCTCCTCCAGCCGTCAGGTAGGTATTCTGTCTCTAGCTGCAGAGGATGACACTGTAGAATGCAAATTTCCAGTGATCGGCTTTTAAGTTCCAGCAGACAGTGCTGGGGATTCAGGGAACCATGGCTGGTGTGGGAGCAGCCAAGTGTCCTCGTGTGGCAGAGCCATCCAGCACCGCGGGGAGCATGGGGAGCACCTGAGGAAGAGATGCCATGGGACCAGCATGGATCCAAGGCTGTAGGAAACCAGAGGGCCATGCCTCTATGGGTTTGGATAATGTCGGGGGCCAGGGGCCATCCCCACCCCCATGGTGTAGTATGTGGGACACATGGGGGGATCCCAGAGTGAAGTTATTACATTTTTAATTTATTTTATTTATTATTACCATTATTTTCATACCAGGAATTGAACCCAGGGGCACTTAACCACTGAGCCACATCCCCAGTCATTTTTTACAAGACACAAGTTCTCACCGAGTTGCTCAGGGCTTCACTAAATTGCTGAGGCTGGCTTTGAACTCTTTGTTTTGGTACCAGGGATTGAACTCAGGCATACTCGACCACTGAGCCACATCCTCAGCCCTATTTTGTGTTTTATGTAGAGACAGGGTCTCACTGAGTTGCTCAGAGCCTTGCCTTTGCTGAGGCTGGCTTTGAACTTGCGATTCTCCTGTCTCAGCCTCCCTAAGTGCTGGGATTACAGATGTGCACCAACACACCCACCTAAATCATTAAATTTCTGCCATCCAGCTGGGTGTAGTGGTGCACGCCTGTAATCCCAATGGCTCAGGAGGCTGAGACAGGAGGATCAAGAGTTCAAAGCCAGCCTCAGCAATTTAGCAAGGCCCTAAGCAACTCGGTAAGACCCTGTCTCTAAATAAAATATAAAAAAGGACTGCAGATGTGGCTCAGTGATTAAGTGCCCCTAGGTTCAATCCCTGGTACCAAAAAAAGAAAAAAATTCTCTGTCTAGCAGAATGGGACTTAACACAGAAATCAGCTTGTTTTTAAAAGAATATAAAATTCCATGTCCTCCGCCCCTTAATTTTGGCTCATATAGCAGATCACAGGGCCCAGACACTAACAGTAACAATAATGTATAAGTCCAGGGAGCCCATTGATCTACTGGGGGTAAGTGGGATCCACTGAGGTTTCTGGTTTGTGGATGTGACTCTGTTTTCTGGCCTCTAGAGAGGGGACAATATTTTGGAACAAGAATTATTCATAATAATTTTCTGCAGCCTCAGAAAATAGTCTCAAGAGCATCAATTCCATTTGCTCTGATTGCAGCCTCACTAAGCAACCTTGCTGGCTAATTGGGTTGCCCAGGTAAACTGAAGGGCATCCTGACTCATTATGGATCAGTCTTTGAGAGTCTAATTAGGAACATCTTTTTTTTTTTTTTTTTTGGTACTGGAGATTGAACTCAGGGGCACTCGACCGCTGAGCCACATCCCCAGCCCTATTTTTGTGTTTTATGTAGAGACAGGGTCTCACTGAGTTGCTTAGCGCCTCGCCATTGCTGAGGCTGGCTTTGAACTCGCGATTCTCCTGTCTCAGCCTCCCTAAGTGCTGGGATTACAGGCTTGAGCCACCGCGCCCGGCTTAATTAGGAACATCTTGAGAGCCGGTCAAATCAGGTTGCATCTACCACTGGAGAGGTCTGTTTGGCAAATTGAAGCTTCAGCCCCACACATTGATGCCTAGGTGAAGGTCTGCTGGCTTAGGATTTCTGGGTGCCTTTTGGAAGCTAATTATTAGCACTTGGGTGAGGATGACAGAGAGGGCCAGAGTGTACATCATAACCCAGCAAGTACCGTGGAGGCAGGGTTAGCCTACTGGACTGTAATGGTTCACTTGATGCTTTGACTATATATATCCCTTGTGGCTTTGAAACTTACATGTTTTTTTTTTTTCTTTCTTTTTCTTTTTCTCAATCTTCTTTTCCCTAAACTTCTTCCTGATCTCCTCCCTGAACTTCTCCTTCCTGATCTCTCCTCCCTAATCTCATTTTCTCTGAATCACCTCTATAAAAGCCCCCCGTCCCTGCGGATGGGCAGAATCATAACCTTTGGGACAGGAGTTCCCTGTGTTTCTCCTTTGCTAGCAAAGCAATAAACCTTCTTTTTCCTTTTTCTCAAGATCTTGTCTTCGTTATTGGATTGGCGTCAAGGACGAGGACCTCGAGCTTTTGGTTACAGGACCACCAGGGATGGAGTGATAGTTGAGAATAACTGTTGTGAGCCGTGTTAGTGAGTGGTGTCCTTGGACCCTGAAACTTTCACTTTTATTAATCACTCCTAGGGATGCAATCTGAGAACTGGGAAAACGTGTGTTCATGTTCTTTAGAGTCTTGTTTATAATAATTTTTTTAAAAATTAACCACTTGCTAACATTCTGAGCTCTCATTCGCTCTTCCCTCTCTTCTTACTTGTCCTGGAAGGGCAAAACTCCACCTGGGAAAAACTCAATGACACTCTTCCTCTAGGGAAAGGAAGATTGTCTGCTACTGAAAAAAAAAAAAAAAAAAAATTATACAGTCTTGGTCTGTTAGTTTGCCAGGACTATCAAAGCAAAAAACCACAGACTGGGTGGTTTGAACAACAGGACTTCAATTTCTTTCAATTTTGGAGGCTGGAAGTCTGAGATCAAAGTGTTGTGGAGTTGGTTCCTTCCCAGGCCTCTCTCCTTGACTTACAGATGGCTGTCTACCTTCTGTGTTTCCACAGTTCTCTCTCTGTGTGTCTGTGCCCCATCTCCTCTTCTAACAAGTCACTAGTCACGGCACTAGTCACATTGGATTAGGGCCACCCTAGTGACTTCGAGTCTGTTTGTGATACTAGAGATGGAACCCAGGACCTTGCATGGGCTAGGCAAGAGCCCTCTACCACTGAGCTATATTCCCAGAATTTTTTTTTTTAATGTTTTTTTGTAGATGGACACAATGTCTTTATTTTATTGCTCTGTATATGGTGCTGAGGATCGAACCCAGGGCCTCACGCATGCGAGGCAAGCGCTCTACCGCTGAGCCACAATCCCAGCCCTATTCCTAGAATTTTAAAAAAAAAAATTTTTTTTAATTTTTAAAGAATTTTTTTCTTTGGGTACTGAGTAACCCAGGGGTACTTAACCACTGAACCACATCCTCAGCCTTTTATTTTGTTTTTTTTTTTTTCTTTTTTGTGCTGGGGATTAAAACCAGGGCCTTGTGCATATGAGGCAAGCAGCCTACCAACTGAGCTATATCCCCAGCCCATTTTTAAAGAATTTTGAGACAGAATCTCGCTAAGTTGCTGAAGCTGCCCTCAAACTTGGGATCCTCCCACCAGCCTCCCAAATATCTGGGATTAGAGGTTTACACCATCTCACTTGCCTAATGGCCTTGTTTTAACTTACTTACCTCTGAAGACCCTATCTCGAAATACAGTCACACTCCAAGATCCTGGGAGGTTAGGACTCCCACATGTGGATCCCAGGGGTCACAGTGCAGCCCAGAACCCCCTGATAATCAGCCCTCTTGCTGTAAATCGCGCACTCAGCTCTCCTGCAGGCAGGTCCTCACTGCCCAGGCCTCCCCTGCCTTTCTCCAGCCAGTGCTCTTCCCAGCTCCTGGCTGGTGGCAGCACACCTTCTCCTCCCCCGGTTTCTAACACTCTGCCTTCCTCACCCTCAGCTGGGGGCCTCACTGCATATTTAACCACTAGGACCCCTTGCTCTGCTGCATCAAGTCCTAATTCTGCTTCCCGGTGGAGAACAGGTCCTTGTTCCTACTGAAGGTCAAGCCCCCCACTGGCCTCTGAGTGTTCCTGCCCTCCCACCTCCTACACGTCACCCTGGGCCATTGCTCCTTCTCCTTCCCCACCAGCTTTCCTTTCTCTGTGGAGTCATCTGGGTGCACACCATCGCTAGGAGCGCTTATTCCCTGCCCCTCCTCCTGGCTGCTTCCCTGTTGTGACCCAGCTGTCTACATTGCCATCCCCTCCCCCTGCGTCTCTCCTTAACTTCCTCTGAGCTTGTCTTCACATTCCGCTGAGTCAAAGTCACCAATGACATTCATGCTACCAAATCCAATGACCAAATGGTTCCTCCTCTTCCGTGATTCTTTTCCATATTATCAACTTTTTTTGGGGGGGGGGGGTACTGGGGATTGAATCCAGGGCCCTTACCACTGAGCCACATCCCCAGCACTTTTTTGTATTTTTTTTTTAGAGACAGGATCTCACAGAGTTGCTTAGTGCCTCGCTCTTGCTGAGGCTGGCTTTGAACTCTCGATCCTCCTGCCTCAGCCTCCAGAGATGCTGGGATTACAGGCGTGTGCCACCGCACCCAGCTTAACTTATTTTGTTGTTGAGGATTGAACCTAGGGACTTGTACACGCTAGGGGAGAAAGAGCTGTACCACTGAAGCGCACTGCTGTCCTTTGTTAACATTTTGTTACTATAGTACATTTGTCACACCCAAGGAACCAATACTGACAGATCAATACCCACTAAATTCCATTCTCTGTTCAGTTGGCCTTCATGTTTACGGAAGCCCTTTTCTGTCCAAGTGTCCCACTCAGGGTGCTACATTGCATTTAGTTATCCTCTTAGGCTATTTTTGATTGGGACAGTTTCTCAAACTTCTCGTGTTCTTAATGTCCTTGACAGTTTTTGTTGTTGTTGTTTAGTATCAAGGACTGAACCTAGGAGTGCTTAACCACTGAGCTACATCTCCAGCTCTTTTTTTCTGGTACTGGGGATTGAACTCAGGGGCACTCGACCACTGAGCCACATCCCCAGCCCTATTTTGTGTTTTATGTAGAGACAGGGTCTCACTGAGTTGCTTAGCGCCTCGCCATTGCTGAGGCTGGCTTTGAACTCGTGATTCTCCTGTCTCAGCCTCCCAAAGTGCTGGGATTACAGGCTTGAGCCACCGCACCTGGCTTCCAGCTCTTCTTGTTTTGAGACAGGGTATCACTAAGTTGCTGAGGCTGGCCCTAGACTTGCAATCCTCCTGCCTCAGCCTCCCAAGTCTCTGGGATTATAGGGGTGCACCACTGCCCCCAGCTTCCTTGACAGTTTTGAGGAGTATGGCTCAGGTATTTCATAGAATGTTCCACAACTTGGATTTGTCTGATGTTTTCCTCGTTAGACTAGAGTGATGGATTTGGGGAGGAAGGTCCTGGAAGTATAGTGTCATTCTTACGTTCATATGTTATACCTCTCCTCCTTACGTTGGTATATCCTTTGGTATTATCACCACACTGATCTTTACTATTTTTCTCCTTTCTCTATTGTATTCTTTGGAAGGAAGTTGCTACAGACAGTTTACACTTAAAGGAGTTAAGTTACATAACCACATCAAAGTACCTGCATAAATTATTTGGAATTCTTTTACCCAAGAGACTTATCTATTCTCCCCTATTTATTCAATCATTTATTTATACCATGAATATTTAGTTTATGCCCTGGGTTATAATCTGATGCTATTGATTTCTTGCTTGCTTCCTCTGGAGGGACTCTGGGCCAGTGCACAGCGCTGGTAGGGGCCACAGCCACAGTGCCAGACTCCTGGGAAATCTGCCCAGGGACACACTGCTGGTGACCAGTGAATTATCACTTCATCTCATCATAATAGTGTAGAAAACAGCAATTTTTTTTATTTTTTATTTATTTTTTTCATACTGGGGATTGAACTCAGGGGCACTGGACCACTGAGCCACATCCCCAGCCCTCTTTTGTGTTTTATGTAGAGACAGGGTCTCACTGAGCTGCTTAGCACCTCGTCATTGCTGAGGCTGGCTTTGAACTCGAGATTCTCCTGTCTCAGGCTCCCTAAGGCTGGGATTACAGAAAACAGCAATTTTATACATAACAGATTTTCTGTTTATTTTCAGGTAAGGGCTCCAATTGCTCTGAGTATCCAAACCTCAAACCTGAAGCCAACACAGAAACAGCCCAGAAGTCCCATGGGGATACCCACCAGGTGATTGCCGAGTGAAGAGGCACTCCAGGCCGGGCTGCCCCAGCTGCAGGCGGGCACATGGCGGAGCCCCTCTGGGGTGCCAGGCAGGGCCCCCTCACCACTGGAGGGTTGTAGTAGCACTGTTAGCTCTGGGATGAAGAAGACCCCTTGGTGGGGACTGCATCTTAGCCCTGTCCCTATATGCCATCCCAACCCTGCTCATGGTCTCTGCTGAGAACAAAGCGAGTCACAACCCAACTTTTATTGCTTGGACGCCAGAAAGGAACTTTTTACAGTTCGCAGAATGGGCTCTGCCGTAGAAAACCAGGGCCCAATTTGGCACTGGGAGGTGGCAGAGATCACTGTGGTCATCTTTCCCTTCCCTCCAGGGCAGGGGACATCTATGACCACCTACCCTAGCAAAACCAAGCTGTCTCTGTGTGGGTGGCACGGCTCTGTCTGCTGGGGGACTTGAGTCCATTGCTGGAGTAACAAAAGCAGAAGAGTGTGGCTTCTTGGGGCCTTTCACGGCTGCTAAGTGTCAACATTTAAATAACAAACACACAGAGACTCCCTGCAGGTTACTGATGTGTACTGGGGAGTAGGCAGGCTCTGCTCTGTGAAGGGGACACAGGCTCCGAGAACTGTGGGCGGATTCCAGGGGCCTGGGGGAGGATGTGCTAAAGGCAGAGTGAGGAGAACTCCAAAGCTGTTGTGAGGGCTTGATGCTTGGCCAGGAGGATTCCCAACAAGGGTACTCAAGGATCAAGAAGAAGGGATAGCCGCTGATGTCCTCACAGAGCTCTCCTCTGTGCCAGGCTGTGGTTTTGTGGAATCTCTTGCCACAGCTCCTGTTCTTAGGCGCCTGGTGGGTGAGCTCCCTCTCTTCATGGCCTCCCGGCCCTTGGCCAGGACTCCACACCAGAGGTTCCAACACGCTCACCCTGTATCCCGGCAGCCAGTGTGGCCCTCCTTAGTGGGTACCATGTGCCATCACAAGGAAGGGGGAAGCCAAGGGCTGCAGCGTGCCCCTCTGGGCCACCTGGCTTCTCTGCTCCACCTGGTTAGAGGGGCCTCAGGCCGAGCGAGCCTCACACTGGTGCTGTCTGTGGCCCTGGCCCTGGCTCTGGTGGCTTTACGTTCTCCCCTCTGGGAATGGGGCCTGGAAACAGGGATGAGGGCTGAGCCTCTGGGGCTGGTGTGGAGAAGGGCTGGGAAGAGCCTCATCCTTGGGACCTCCCTGGGCAGGTGTCCATCTAGGGCCAGGTGTACCAGGTTTGAGGACTTGGCAGAGGTGCTGGCCTGTGAAGGGACACCATTTGGACACCATTTGCAATTTGTCCCAGGTACTTTCTGCCTGGGCTTGGAGTCAAATCCAGGGCCTCACATATGCGACTGGAGCACATGTCCAGCCCCCAGCACCCCAGACTTTCTGGCCTTCAGTCAAATGCTGTCCTCTTGGCCCTGTTCTGCTGTGACTTCACAGTTACCACCTCTTGCTGTGTGGACAAGCCCAGGGCTTCAGGCTTGTTTGTGGCAGCTGGCAATGTCACGGTGCTGAGGCCCTCCAAGAAACTGAGGTAATGCAAAGACCCCTCAAACCCCAATTCTTGACAACCAAGTCAGGAGGATTTCAGACATGTCACTCAGAGTAACAAGCTTGAGTTTATTGAAGGGATAAGGAAAGGGAAGGGAACACTCTCAAGGGAGAGAGCAGTTCCTCTCCAAAAGGAAAGGGACAACATGCCTCTCCTGCCCTCCAGTTTTACTGGGGATCCCAGAGAAGTTTCCAGAGTCCTGCCCAGGTCCACCTCTTGACTTCTGACTGATAGCAGGGTGACATCAGACTTTCAAGTCCCTACTGTCAGGGCAACTCCACATCACTTTGACCCTGCTGACTGGTTCTAACTGGATTCTTAACCTTACATTCTTACAGATTTTATGATTAGAAGGAACTAATTCTAATCTCCAGAGTTTCAGGATCTGATCACAAAAGTCTCCTGGGCTCCTCCCACCGACATTATCCTGGGCCCGCATGTCTCCTGCAAGTAACAGGTCGTTTGCTGAAGAATGTGCCATATCCTGTCCACTTAGGCCAGGCAGGGCTGCAGGTAAATTGCTTCTTGGAAAAGAAAGCATGTGGGGGTCAGCACAGTGGGCCCCGTTAATAGAATTCTTCTTTTAACCTCGTGTTCCCACCATCCTCAGCTCTCTGTTCCCCACACCTCTAAATACTGATCTTCCTTCCTGCATGAAGGAAGGAATTTTCCTCACAATTTTTCTGTCCCTCAGTCCCAAAGTAAAACATCTGTTCCTCAGTCCCAAAGCAAAACATCTATGCACAGTGCTCTTGAAGTTTAAGGTGGAAAAGCTCCTTAGCGAGACTCAGCTCACCAATTTTTTTCTTTTAGCATCTCCTGAGTGCCCAGGGTCTAGAGATCACACACGAGGGCTGTCTGAACACTTCTGCCTAACACATACCCAGAGCCTAAGGGAAGTAATTACAACACAACAGTATGTGTGCTATAGTAGACTTGCAAACAGAATATTTTTTTAAAGACATCGAAGAGAGAAAAGGCAACTCAACCAGAATGGTGGGGAAAGTCTTCAAAGAAAATGGCTAGGTCACCTTGGACACAAAGGATGAATGTCTGGCCAGAGACTCGTGTTGGTGACTTGTATTCAATAGCAGAAAAAAAGAGAATGGTCCACGGTGTGCTTGTGGCTTGCTTGTGGCTCGTGGGGTGGGGGAGTGGGGAGCCGCGGAGTGAGCGGGTGAGGTGCTGTGCTGAGGAGATGCCACAGCGCTGAGAGGGGCCCTGTATATTGGCTGTGCTCTGCACTGGCATTTTAGATATCATGGGGTCTACTAAGCATTTAATGCAAAGCAACAACATGATCATATTGGTTTTAAATAGTCTTTAAGTCATTGTTTTAAATGAATACCACATGTAGTGTGGTATATTATCATTCAAAGTCCTTTTTTTAAACTTACTTCATTAATGGATGCATCATAGTTGTACATAATGATGGCAGTTATTGTTACATATTCACACATGCACTTCAAAGGACATTGTAAATTCCAAAGATTTCTTCTTTGACCCATGGCTTATTTGGCAATGTATTTCCTTATTTTAACCTGTATAGGAATTTTCTTGTTTTTTTTTAGTTCCAGGGATTGAACCCAGGGTGCTTAACCATGGAGCCACATCCCCTCCCCTTTTTGTTTTGAGACAGGGTCTCACTGAGTTGCCTAGGGCCTCGCAAAACTGCTGAGGCTGGTTTTGAACTTGCAATCTTCCTACCTCAGCCTCCTAAGCCCCTGGGATTACGAGCATGTGCCACCGCACCCCTCTGTGTGGGAATTTTCTAAGGATTGTTTTGTACCTGATTTTTAGCTTAAATGAATTTCATGTGAAATTCAAACAAATGTGTATTCTCTGGTTGTTGGATACATTGTGCTATGTATCTATAAATTAGATTGAATTTATAAATGTTGTTGTTTTAATCTTCTACATCCTTACTGATATTGGTCTGCTGTTCCATCCGTAGAGATATGTCTTAGTATCTTTTATGATTATGTGTTTGTCTGCTTCTCTTTAGAGTTCTGTAATTTTTTTTTTTGCTTTATACGTTTTGATGGTGTGTTATGAGGTACATACAAATTTAGAATTATTATGACATCCTAAAGAGTTTAATTTTTTAAAAAAATATTGCAAAATGTCCCTCTTTTTTTTTCTTGGAGGTGGTGCTGGGGATCAAACCCAGGGGCCTTATGCGTGCTAGGCAAGCACTCTACTAACTGAACTATATACCCAGCCCAAGAGGGGCTATGTCCTTTTTCATCTGTAATTTTTTGCCTTGAAGTTGATTTATCTTATATTTGTAAGGCTGCTCAACTTTCTTTTCACTAGCGTTGGCATGACATGTTCTTCAAACTTTTCACTTTTGTTTTTTCCTACAGCTTCGTATTTATGTTTCAATTCCTATAAGGAACATATGTCTATCTATATCCATATTTATGTATCTATAGATCTAGATATTTGGATGTAGATACATAGATATAGATAGATATTTTAAAACTCTGCTTTACCAAATTTTGTCTTTTAATGGGCACATTTAATCAACTCTCATTTAATATAATTGCTAGTATATTTGGTTTTGAATTTCCAATTTACTAGGTGCTTTTGTTTAACCTCCCTGTTCTATGTTCTTTTTCCCCCCTTCTTTTTTTAAATATTATTTTTATAATTTTCTTTCTCTCTTGGTTTGAAAGTTATATCCTTTTATTATTGTTGTTGTTACCCTTTTTAAAATAGTTATTCTAGAGGTCACAGTGCCCACCCTTGGCACATCAAAATTCAACAGTGAGGGGCTGAGGGTGTGTCTGGGGCTGAGGGTGTGGCTCAGTGGCAGAGCGCTTGCCTCTCATGTGTGAGGCACTGGGTTCGGTCCTCAGCACCACATAAAAATAAATAAATACAATAAAGACACTGTGTCCATGTATAACTAAAAAATATCTTAAAAAAAAAAAATTCAACAGTGAAGGTATCTCTCTACCCTGTTCCCAGGACATTGCAAGAATCTTAAAGCACTTTAATTCTACTTATTCCCATCTTGACCTGGGTAATATCATTGTTTTTTTTAATTATCTATATGTTTCAAACTCAATTAGACATTATTATTGTTATTTTATGCAATCAGTATTCATTTATATTTTTACACACATTTATTATTTTTTTTTATTTTTTTTAATATTTTTTTTTAGTTGTAGATGGACACAATGTCTTTATTTTATTGCTTTGTATGTGGTGCTGAGGATCGAACCCAGGGCCTCATGCATGCGAGGCAAGCACTCTACCGCTGAGCTACAATCCCAGCCCCACACATTTATTCTTTTCATTGTTCTTCTTTCCTTGCATATCTAACGTGCTGTCTTTTCTGGCTAAAGAATATCTTCTGATAATTCCTTTAGGGTGGGTTAGCTGATCATAAATATTGTGTTTTTGTTGCTCAAAAAAAAAAAACTTTATGTCATCTTCAGAGAGCAGGAATACAGACATTCCAGGAGCCAGGAGGTATATCTCCAAGAAAGAAAAAAGAAAAGGAAGATTAACTTATGTGTTTCTTGTATTAGAGGGGATTTACATGGAAAGAACAAATAGAATGGGAATTAAAATAACAGAAATCAGCACAACTTGGGAGTGATGACTGATTTCACAGATCAGAGGAAGCTGAAAGCTGCATGCCTCCTGACTAAACCCAGATAAGCAGTGAGTACCCCCAACCCCTGAACCCCGGGAGGGCTCAGGAGCGAAGGGCGGCAGGTCTAGCAGGCGGACCTTTACGGCAGCTGGAAACAGGAGCACTGGTTGAACCACTGCCCAAGCAGAAAGACCCTGATCCCTTGGCCACAAAGGAGCCTTGGGTGGCTGTACTTCTGCTGTGGCAGGAGAGAGGCTTACCCTGCAGGGTCTGATCTAGAGGGAACCAGAGCTCTGGAGCATAAGCAATGGGTGCTCAACGCAAACCAGGAGTCAGTACGTTAAATGGACACGGTGCGGCTGGCACAGTAACGCATCCACAAAACGTGGCAAAACAGTTCCCATCCTCGTGGAGCTTACAGTCTAGAGAGGAATAAAGCGAAGTCTACATGATAAATTGTGAAACCTTCTCCATCTCCTGCCCCTATGGGTCTACACAGCCCGTTGCCAGCCCTAAGGAGACATGGATAATACCTTTTGGAGTCCTATTCCTTTGTGTGTGATCTGCAAAATCAGTCTCTTCTGTCTGTCCCTACTGTGAAGCCATTGACCGACAAGGGCGACCCATACTTACAGAGAAGCCAACCTGCATTAGATGCCTCGCTTTTAATTGGTGCTTATTGGTTCTGCATGGATTATGAACGATCCCTAGGCAACACTTCTAATAGGAAAGACATAGAAAAAAGCAACCAGAGCCAGGCACGGTGGCACACACCTGTAATCCCAGCACTTAGGGAGGCTGAGACAGGAGAATCGCGAGTTCAAAGCCAGCCTCAGCAATGGCAAGGTGCTAAGCAACTCAGTGAGACCCTGTCTCTCCATAAAACACAAAATAGGGCTGGGGATGTGGCTCAGTGGTCCCGGCCCCTGAGTTCAATCCCCAGTACCAAAAAAAAAAAAAAAAAAAAAAAAAAAAAAAAA
>PVHX01028205.1:0-18408 GCA_004024805.1 Geosciurus inauris | reverse complement strand
AAAAAAAAAAAAAAAAGAATTTTTAACTGGTACATAATAATTTACATATTTATGGGGTACAGTGTGACAATTCAATACAAGTATACAATGAATAATGATCAAATCAATTTCCATCTCCTTAAATAGCAAACACCATTTTAGAAACTAGTATGTAGGAGATGGAGGAAAGCATGGCTCAGTTAGGTTTTGGTTTACTATAGTTCTTTTGGGGGAAAGAAAGTTCACCTGTGTTCCCAAGAGTGTATAATGATGCTAGTTCTTTGCAGAATCCTTGCTGGCTGAATGGATCAATCTAACACATTCTACATCAGAGGAAGCCATGTTGGGGGGTGACCCAGGCAGCAGCTACCCAGGGGTGATTTCTCCCATGTTGCTGCAAGATGCAGGATGGCAGGAGAAGCCAGACTCAGAGAGGAGAGATGCGGCTCCCATCCCACCTCCACCTTCCACACCTGTACTGCCTGGGGCAGGTTGATCCAGTTTTCTGAAATTCATTTGATGAAGGAATGAGATTTCTCCTCTTGAAGGCAAAGGTCTGGACAGCCTCTCTGAGGCTCCTCTCAGCTGTGAGGAATTTGGGTCTATGAATTATACTTGCTTTTCTTTTTTTGTGAAGGGTACTAGGGATGGAGCTCAGGGACACGCAACCACTGAGCCACATCCCCAGCCCTATTTTGTATTTTGTTTAGAGTCAGGGTCTCACTGAGTTGCCTAGTGCCTTGCCATTGCTGAGGCTGTCTTTGAACTTGCAATTTTCCTGTCTCAGCCTCCTGTCTCAGCCTCCCGAGCCACTGGGATTACAGGCATGCGCCACCGTGCTGGCTATACTTGCTTTTCTTTTGAGCATCAGACTCTTGTTGCATTCTAACTGGGCTCCTAAGGGATGGTAGAGACTATTCAGAACCATAAACTGGCACTATCTTTTCCTCATGGAGAATGGGAGGCATTATTCAGGCCTCTATAACAGAATACTATAGATAGCATGCCTTATAACGAACAGAAAATAATTTCTCACAGTTCTGGAGGCTGAGAAGTCCAAGATCCAGGGCCTGCTTTCTGGTTCATAGGTGGTGCCTTTCTGCTGTCACCTCATGTGGTGAATAGAGGGAGGGAGCTCTCTCAGGCTGCTTTTATAAGGGCACTAATCCCATTTCTGAGGGCTCCACCCTCACCACCTAATCACCTCCTCAAGGTCTCACCTCCTAATACCATTCCCTTGAGGGCTAGGATCTCAAGGTATGAATTTTGGGGAGACACAAATATCCAAATCATGTGAGAATCTAAGGAATCTGGTTAATGAGAGAGGGAGGGGAGAAGGAAATAAGAGTAAAAGATGAGAGGGGAGAAGAGAAGAGAGGAAAAGGGAGAAGGGGAAGGAAGAGGAGTGGAATAGGAAGAAAGAAGGAAGAAAGGGAAAGAAAGAAAATGTATCCATTGTCTCTAATGGGACTTTTCTGGGTTGAGCAGTTTGGTTAAGAAGCCTTGGGCTGATCAGTATTGGTGTCTTATTCAATCTCTATCAATTACTGATTTTCTCTGATTTGGGAAAACCATTTTCAGACATGTGCTTCAGATCCCAAGGAGTCCCCAAGGAGAGAGATCAGATGGTTCCATGCAAATTCATTCCCATCACAAGAGAGGGAGCTCAAAGTGTATCACTGCACAGAAGTAATCCCAACACTAGTAAGCACTTCCATTTATTGAACACTCATAAACAGAAGACCCATCTTCAGCTCCTTAAAGGGCACTACTCATTTCATTTTTACAACCCTATGGGGTAGATACAATTATGATCCCCACTTTAGACCTGGCTTGCAAACTAACTTACCCCAAATCACTTAGCTAATAACTAACAACACCTGGATGCATGTCTGTCTAATTCCAGAGCCCAAACTAGAATGCACGACATGCTTTAGACTCCTTAAACAAAAATCTTTGTCTCCCTGGGACCACATCCAGGCCAGACATAGTGTAAGTGCTCACTGAATGAATGAAGAATTATGGAAGGGCAATGAGGTCAATGATTGTAGGGCTGGTAAGAAAATTTACATCCTGTCCCAAGAATCAAATTTCTTTAATAGATTTTCAAGGCAAGCCCCTCAAACAGAAAGGGTCTGTTTTTCAGTAATGCCCATGCATAAATGCAATTTTTAATTTTTATTTTTGCAATCACACAGGGCCCTGAGTTTCCCTTGTGTATGAGCTCAGCATCCTGAAATCTCCAAAATGAACCGACCCCAAGACTTCTTGGACCATGACGGCTTTCTTCCCAGCCCACCCGCATTGTGACCCGCACCCCAGAGTTGTCCTCAAAGACCTGCTAAGGAAATACATTTTGGAAGGAAGGAGGTTAACGGAGCCTAGGGTCCAATTCTACATTTGGCGTGGCCCCAAGGACACTGTAAATGTAGTCAGAAATATGACTTCCAGTTGACTCTATGGGATGCTGGTTTCAAAAGAGTTGTCATTCTTGTCTGTTTACCACATACCTCTTTGTAACAAGCTCTTCTTTTCTAGAATTTTATGTATTTTTTTCCTGGCATTTTGTATTTTGGTAATTGACTAGAGGAATGGTTCTATAACATAAATCAACAATGAAAAACAAATTACCCCTGCATGCATCCTTTCATTCCTTTTTCATCTCTAATGATATTTTCTGTATGATGACTAACCCAGACTGACGTAATTTATCAATTGATCTCGACGATATACATTAGAAAATGCGTTCTGCAGGCCCCAGCAGGCAGCCTTCCTTTTGTGCCACATTGCTTTAGAAAACCTATTAGTGCAACAGAAATATTGAAAGCCCAGCCTTTGTGCTGAGAATGTTAGAACTGGTGCTAATTACTTTATTAATCATAAGGTGAAGCAGCCGCGCTTATGTCACAGCAGCTGTAAAATAAGTGGTTTTATGGCAAATGTAGTTAAAAGGAAACTACAGGTTGGATTTATGGCATTCAGCTGTAGAAAGGAAGGAAGAGAGTAGGAAGGAAGGAAGGAAGGAAGGAAGGAAGGAAGGAAGGAAGGAGAGAGGGAAGAAAACGAAATCATACATGCCAGCAATTTTCTTTCTTTGGCTATATGTTCATTAAATGTATACCACTAAACATCATTTGTAACCAGTCCTCTAGTAGGTTCATGTACTAAGAGAATTTATTTTAAAATATAAATGAAAACTTAAGTTTGCCTTTTTATTAAAAATACAGTGAGCCAATATTTCACGAGAGAAAAGGGAAAGACAGAGAGATCCTGGATCTGGGACCTGAGGCCACACTTGCATTTGGGATTCTGTCTGTGCCTGTTGGCACTTGCCATGTGAGGGCAGGAGGATTTAGTGGCTATGGTCCTGATTGAAGCCCCAGTGCAGCCGTAAGATAGGACTACCACTACCAAGATCATCACTTAGGACTACATTTGCACTTCCATGGTTATGTTAGATTTTGTTTTCCTTAAAGTTAGAATTATCTATGAGTAAATTAATCTTCACAACTACTTGTTTCTTTCTGCAACTATGTTTGGACTTCATATAAGTAAAGAAAATCAGGCTTTGTTAACATTTCACTTTCTGTTGTGGATTAAAGCCATTTGTGGCTGTACTTATGTGTGTGAGAGATGGGTGCATTGCAGATACTTAATATGTTAATATATTAATGACTATCTGTAATTCTCAAAACAGTTCTGTGTTCAGATTGCAAGATTCTGTGTCTATAGGGCCAACAAAGCTCAGTCATCTCTGAAGGCAACTATGTAAGTGACAATCTGGAATTCCAGCTTGGAAATGCCAGATCTCAAAATTCATCTTTGCCTTATACCAGGATATTTCCAAATAAAATACAAAGCAAAGTTATTGAATATTGCATGCTGGCTGATTTCACAAAGTGAAATGGTGAGATGTTATCTATTGTTATCCTCATAGGTAGGTACACATGCAAAGAAAGTGAGTTACCAAGGTCACATAGCTAATGAGTGGGTTCAAATTCCAAACTCTTGACAAGAGTCTTGGGCCATTTCTTTTCCTTTTTCCTTTTCTTTGAAACAGGGATTTTCTATGTTGCCTAGGCTGACCTTACACTCCTGGGCTCAAGCTATCCTTCCATCTCAGCCTCCTAAGTAGTTGGGACTACAGGTATATGCTACTGTGCTTGGCTTAGGGCCACTTCAGCATTGTCTCAGTAACCACTTCCACTAACTTATCAGCAGTTCTAGGAACTTTCCTTTTTGTAATAAATCTTTCCTGGCTAAAAGTAAAATTCATTTCCTTTTGCTTTGCCTTTTATGATCAATGGAACAAAAGCTCACTACCATCCTTAGGTAATCTTATGCACAGTGTCAACTCTTCAAATCATCCTTCAACAGATTAAACAATCCCAAATCACTGTGTTTTCTTTTTGTGGAGACAGTATTACTCGTCACTTCTGATCACACAGAATCAACACAGAGAAACCACACAAAAGAAACTGCTGCCTAAAACAGAACATGCCATCTTTTTATGTCACAGCTGGAGCTAGTATTGTTTCAAACAGATAGAAGGTGGAACTGAGGACTGAATTTGGATGAAGCTCTCAGATCAAGTAGGCATCCAACAAATGTTGGCTTTCTCATTTCTCCTAGACAGGCCCTACTGGCCTCACACATGAGATTTGAAGAGCTTCCTAAAGAGGAGGGAGTAGTAGTTAAGATAAGCAGGTGGCCTTAGGAGAATCTTAGCAGAACTTAGATATTGGAATTCTGGAGCAAGACTCCAGATGGAGAGTGATGCAAAGGGGTCTAGACAGGAATTTAGCAATAATACTGGTGTATGATGGAGGTCAGAAATAAGATCCAGAGTGCAAATCCAAGCCAGTATTACCATCTTGCTCAATGCATTATTGAGCCATTTGGGTCTACAGTTTTGATCTTAAATATTCCACCAAAGGCCCATGTGTTGGAGGTTTGGTTAATAAGGAGCTGCTATTGGGAGGTGGGTGGAACCTTTAAAAGTTGAAGCTAGTGAGAGGTCTTTAGGTCATTGGAAGGAGATAGTGAGATCTCAATTCCTTCCCCTCATTCTCTTTTATGACCCAGCCATGAGGTGACTGGTTTTTCTTTGCTATATGTTCCCACTGTGATGTGCTGCCTTGCCCAAAGCAATGGGGCCAACCAATCATAGACTAAAACTTCTAAAGCTGTGAGCCAAATTTAACCTTTTCTCTTTATAAGTCAATTACCTCAAGAATTTGTTGTAGTAATGGAAAGCTGACTAACAGAGGTCCTTAAATTCCTTTATGAGCATTCTAAGTTCTGGGATCCAGGTTAAATTCGAGGCAGAGTCTGCTATATAACTTGTGGGGTGAAGTGCAAAATAAATTTGCAGGATTCTCATTCAAAAGTTATAAAAGTTACTGTTAAAGGTTCTAATATATATAAAACTTTTTCTTTTCCTCCTGTTTTTTTATTTATTATGCTGATTTTTAATTGGCTATTTAATATTGTATTTCCCGCCAGGCATGGTGGCCCACGCCTATAATCCCAGAGGCTCAGGAGGCTGAAACAGGAGGATTCAAAGCCAGCCTCAGCAACTTAACAAGGCCCTAATCAACTTAGTGAGACCCTATCTCTAACTAAAAATTTTTTGAAAGGACTGGAGATGTGGCTCAGTAGTTAAGTGTCCCTGGATTCAATCCCTGGTACAAAATTATATATATATATATATAAAATTTCCTCTAGCATGGGGATACTTTCAAGGGCTAGTACAAACTCTCACAAGTGCCTGGAGATACCACTTGTGACTTGGCAATGTGGCTCACCAGCTTTCAGCGCATCTTCTATCAGCCACCAGACCAATGTGCCACACCCAGCCACTATATTAATCCATTTCCATTGCTATTACAAAATACCTGGATATGGGTACTTTATAAAGAGAAGAGATTTATTTATCTCATAGTTTGGGAGGCTGAAATTCCCAGAATAAGCAGTCCCATATGCTCAGCTTTGGTGAGGACCCCAATGACTGAATCACATCATAGCGGATGACATCATGACAAAGATGTGTGTGACAGGGAGAATCACATGTGAAAAAGAAAGCCTGAGAGCTTTGGGGGATCATGCTTGCTTATTTATAGCAAAAACATGAGAACTATTTTGTTTCTGCAAGACCAACATTACTCCCTTTTGAAGGCAATGACCCTAATGACCTAATCACCTCCCAGTAGGCCCCATCTCTAAAGGTTCCAACATCTTTTAACATTGCCACACTTTGGACCAACCTTCCAGCACATGACCCTCAGGATAAAGGACATCCAAACCATAACAGATATGGAAGTCAGCCTCAACTCATGGAGGACTCATGACTGAAGGGTTTGCAAACACACTAGTAGCAGATGTTTGGTATTTAGTTGAGGGGTGGGGTTTGAATGATGGGATGCCTGCTGAACAGTCACAATGGTGCCAGCCCAGGATGGGGCAGTTGCCACCATGCCCTACCCTGAGACACAATCCTGATTTTCCCAGCATTCCTGTCTGTGCTCAGGTTTCCTGGGGACAGTGACTGTTGGCAGGTCACCTTTCACTCCCACTGTCTCCAACCTAAGTAATCCCACTGCTACCCCAGGAAGAAGGCAGTATTGATTGCCAGGAGGAAGAAGGGGAGGTTGGTTTGGGATACCAGGACCAAGAGGCAGACAAGGACCCATCCCAAGGAATGAGGGAGATGGAGGTTGGACTGGGATGTGTGTGAGAACTGAGGCTCCAAGATACCAGTGCATGCTCTACTTTCCCATTAGACTTCAGTTATGCAATAGAAGTTCAAAGACAGACTGAAGCATTTCAAGACTGTGATCTTACAGTACTACGTGCCCAGCTCTGGGCTCTGGACAACCACAGTGGTCACATACCATGAAGCTGGCCCAGATTTGAGATGTGGCCTCAGAAACTCCACAGCACAGATACTGGAAAATGATAGGGCTGGAACTCCAGGCAGGCCACAGCAGTGTGAATTTTTAATTCAACCTTTCTATTTATATGTGTCTTTTCTAATGTTCCATGGCTTTCCCTGATTTGGTGTGTCATCCTTCTCTCAAGTTTTCATTCTCTATTAATATGAGTTCTGTCACTATTTAGGTATCTGACTCTGGACAGACATTAATATCTCTGACCTTTAGTCTCTGCTTCCCTTTTAGCTTTCACATTTCTTGATGCCACTAACTTATGGGGTTTTGAAATATCATATTGGATACTGAGTCGGATGATATCCTGGGTAGCTCATTCTGTCGCTGGTCTGTCTGTCCTATGTTTTTACAACAGGGCCGCCAGCATTACCAAATATCTCATTCACATGTGCAAGGCTGCTTTTTAGATTATGTTTTAGAAAGGTGAAGCCTCTGTGCCTTGATTGATTAATGATTAACAGGGGAAGAAAAACACAACTTGACCCACCTCCTGTTAGGAATTAATGTCATGTCGCTTCCAGGGGCTTTGAAAGATAGTCCACATTAAGGCACATAGTCAAGGCCTACGAGGTGTGACCAGCTAAGTGCGCATCCAAAAACCACAGACGGATAAGCATCTCACTGTCCCACTGTACCCTGGCTGTGTGACCACAAGCCAACCACGTTGTTTCTTTTGTCCCCAGTTTTTTCATTTTTTAAAAATAAACAGCATGGAATACCTCATTTCCAGAGTTCTTCCTAAGCTCAAAAATGTAATATTTTATGTCTGTAAATAGATAATTTCCATCTTCCCAGTGACTGCCATGTACTGGGGACGGCAAACTTCCCATATCTCCCAGGCTTTATTTCTCAAGGCAGCTCAGGACACATCTCTGAGGCCTGTAGGAAGAGAAGAGGCACAAAGGCACCCTTAGGGCTCTGTGTGCACCTCCCAGGCTCTCAGGCCCAAGGGCTGGCAGTGCAGTTCTGCACTGGCACTGATGAATGCCTGCAGCAAGGAACCATCTTTAGGTGAAATCGTCATAAATGGATAAGTGAGAAACGTCCCCAGTTACTTAGAGCCTGCCCAAGCCGTTTTCTGAGGAGATTGCCACTACTTCTCTTGCCCCTAGGGGCAAGGTTATTCTGTAGATTACTGCCAAGTTCATTATTGGAACAATTCGAAGATGCCAGCAGTTAATTATATACTGAAGAAGCTCCTTCACATGAGCCTCTACTCAGCTCTCTTTTTCAACCCTTTGAAAAGACGTAATCATCCATTATAGTCATCACCAGCTTTGTTACTTTTTGTGACTCTAATTGGCACTTTTCTTTTAGACAATGAGGTATAGTGGAAAATATGCTCATCTAGGAGCCAGAGGCCTGGTGTTCTAGTTCTTGGTCTATTAATACTTCAATGAGTAACCCTGAGCAAGTCCCTTTACCTTTTTGGGTCTCCTCTCTCCATTTAAATGACAGGCTTGGAGTGGATTTAGCTAAGCTCCACTCCTGTTGGAAATTCTGTTATTCTCTCCCATGATGGAAATACCCAGCCATAAGCTGCTTATCATGGGAAACACAGAAAGTAAGCACTTGCTCTAGTCTTGGCCTTCAGAAAGCTCCTGGAGTTGGGGACAGCAGGTAGACAAAGAGAAGTACATCCTTATGCAGCATCCTAAGTGTTAGAGGAGTTTATAGGGGCCAGGGACTCAGAGATTTGTTTTGCTAACTGGAACAAGAGGGAAGAGGTCATCATGGCTGGTGCAGAATATCATGTTGGGAGCAGGGGTTGCTGAGGCTGAAAGGAAGGGCAAAGTTAGTTGACCTAGGATCTCAAATGAGGTGTTTTATTTAGCTTTTTTGGTGCAATGACTAAAATACCTGACCAGGAGGAAAAGTTTATTTGGGGGTTCATGGTTTCAGAGGTCTCAGTCCATAGATCACTGGCTCCATTCCTTGGGACTTGAGGTGAGGCAGAACAACATGGTGGAAAAATGTAGCAGAGAGAAGCAACTCACATGATGATCAGATGGACAGAGAGAGAGAGAGAAAGAGCTGCACTCACCAGATACAAAATATATACCCCAAAGCCACACCCCCAATGAACCACCTCCTCCAGCCACACCCTACCTGCCTTCAGTTATCACTAAATTAATCCCACCAGTGAATTAATTCACTGATTGTGTTAAAGTTCTCATAACCCAATCAGTTCTCCTCTGAATCTTCATGCATTATCTCACAACATGAGCTTTTGGGGAACATCTCACATCCAAACCATAACAAAAAGCTAGGGAGTTTGGGCTTCATCAACAAAAACAGAGCAATGCAAACATTTGATTAGAGGAATTAAAACATAAGGTAGACTCTTAGAAAATGCGCCTGTTAGAAATGGATTTGGCTGCACCAAACACAGTGCTCTTAAATGCATCAGGGTAGAATTGTCTATTTAACAAGGCATCAGTAGGGGGCAGGTGATGGTGTCATTGTAGCAGTTAGGTGATGTTAGAGCTATTTCCGCGGTTCTCTTGGCCTTTCACTCATGGTTGCAAGACAGCAGATATAGCTCATGCTCGTGTTCACACATAAGGGGGAAGAAAAAGTAGAAGCAGGGAGGGTTGTAGCAGGTAAGCTTTTTCCTTTATACCACAGAAATTTTTCAAAGTAGCCTTCACCAGAAGTGCTAAAAGCACATAGAAATAGACTTCTGTTTCTTAAGGACCATAAGTTGGCTTCATGGTTATCCTAGCCACAAAGAGGCTTCCAAACCTCCATAGAAGCCATTCCTGTCCTGCTTTCTCTTGCAGCCTCTTGCTTTGCATTATGAATTGATTGCATTGGTTTGTTTGGTTGGGATTTTTTGGTAGCAAACTGGGAGCAACTTTAGAAACTTCCCACCTTTGTATTCCAAGCAACTGACATTGTGATAATTCATTCACAATTATGAGTGTGAATTGAACTAGGATGGCACTGAACTGTCTACCTGTTACTTTTCTCAACTAACCAAATGTCTGATGTATTGGCCAGAATTTTGTTTTATTATTCTGGCCTTATTCCAACATATTTCATAACAGTCATTAAAATATATATTCTTGGGTTTGCACTTATAAAACTTTATTGTCTTAATACTTTTATTATCATCCATTTGAAGCTTAAGTCCTGAAGTAGCTACATCTTAGCTACGTAGCTGCACTTACCTATTGATATAAACCACATCACACAAGATGGTGATCTTCCCGTGACAGATTCAATTACTTTACCAGGCCTGTACAACTTTCAGCAATAGTAGATGACTGTAGTGGGTTTTGCTCTTTATTGAATGACCATAAAATGTTTTTAGCTTGCCCAAATAACTTATCTTGCTTCACCCATAAATTTTCTTTATCTCATTTGAGTGTATCCTATTAAAGAGCAGAAAGCCCTCTGGATTTCTATTTTTGGACAGGTTTATTTGTGAGTCTTCCCTCACCCTCTTATGCTTCCCTTTCATTTTTACAAGTTTTTTTGGTATAAAACTGGTCATTTTTATTGACCATTACTGCAGGCTGAATTCTTTAGCATATATCATCAGTTTGTAATTTGGGAGCAATATACATTGCTGATGTGAGCTTTATTCCCTTCTCTCCTTCTAAGTCTAGAAGAGTGGCCTTTCTTATAGGTTTATGGTGAGATCTTGTCCTCAACCTTTGAACATTGCAGATGCTCTTTTTAAAACTATAATGGACCACTTTATGTCCTTATATTTTGCCTATTTCTCAGTTAACTTAATATTTTCTCCAATTTGTGAGCTAAGTCTTAATTCCTATTTTTTTCTATTGATTCAGGACTAAAATGCATGTTTCTTTATGTCTAGCACCTTATGGATTGTTATTACTACATGTAAAAATTATTCACACATTCTAATGTGCATATTAATTTCCCTATGATACAGAATTGGTCCCTGTAGAACTGTGCCTCATTAAGGCACAGTTAGGTTACATTGTAACCTCATATGCATTCTAAGATGATGGCCTAAATATAGCAAACGCCCCACCACAGCTGATATCTCCATGCTGGAATTGGCAGCAAACTGCACAGTTGGGGATTTCTGATGGGGGAGCATCAAAACCAAAAACCCCTGACCCTTGTAAGATCTGATTGTTTATAAAGCAGATTTGTGTGGTCCAAACCATGCCTTTGGATACTTGGGGATGGTTGTATTGGAAACTTCTTGTGGTGCTGGCTGCAATGATTAAGAAGTAAGGAGTGGGGCTTGGGGAAGAAACACACCTCCCCTGGCCTTCCACACGTTCTCTTTCACTTGAGGCTGGCTGTGTTTCTGCTTCCGACAACACAACCCAGAACAGAATTCCAAACTTCTCCATGTTCAGGGAACAATGATTTCAGTTGAACCTGTCTCTCAATTCTGTCTCTCAATGAATTGAAGAATCACTTACAGTGTTCATGAATGAAATCTGTTTGGCTGATATGTGAAGCCAAGTCGTCAGAGACAGTGCTGAAGGGCAGACTGAAAATCCCATGTCTGACTGTTTACCCCTGTTTCCCTGAGATTGTGATCTAGAGAGTGCTCAATAGAGACTCTGACCCAGACCCCTCTCATTTCTCACCTGCTCAGAGACCACACAGGAACAGAGGTGGCTTGGTGGTTGGCTCTCTCTGATTTGCATGTTATGATTTGGGAAACATCCTTCTGCAAAGAGCCCAAAGCCTGCATGTTTAACTCCTGAGCAGCAGCACCTTGTTTTGACAGTTGAAACCAGGCATTCACTGTTCACATCTGTGTAAAGTAGTACTCACTGGACATTAAGGAATGTGTTTGAAATCATGAAGACAGTTTGTAAAGGCAAATTTTGATAGCCCCCATCTAGAATCTTTATGCGTCTTTTCTGTTTATCTTTTGAAAAGAAGTTAAAAGGGAAAGACATGCACCTACTACAGCTCATTCTTTGTTGGGAAATTTGTAAATGGGTTGCTCTCAGTCCACAGTGTCATTTAATGTATGTTGGTCTTATTTCTCTAAGACAGTAACAAGTCAGTCCCTTTGTGGGCTTCCACTCACATCTGCCACAGTGAAAAATCTCTTAATAGGTTCTTGCTGTTCTTTGTAATTTTTTCACTATTTTGGTTATTGGACACCAATATATATCCATGGTTTGGAGGAAAAGAAAGTAAGGAGGAGAGAACCAACATTTATTGAGCAACTATGATGAGCTAGGTTTCTCACACATCATCTTATTTACTCTGGCCCCACTTTCTAATAGTAAAGAGACAGATCCAGTCACGGCCCCAGATCACACATTGACTAGAGACAGAGCTGGGTCGCTTGAACACAAACCTCACCCAGAATCTGGAACCTCGTGTGGCCTAAAAAGCAAAGCATTGAATTCAGTTTTTATAGCGATTTATTCCACTTATATCTATCAACATATACATATAAACTACTATACCTTTGATGATGGCATTTTATTGGGACAGTGTATAAGCTATGTTCTTCAAGTATTAAAAAATATGAAATACTCAAGCTTTGAAAACTCAGTCATATTCATATTCTAGATATTTCTATTACTCTCTCACATCCTATTTCTTTTCTATCTTTCTTCCTCTTTGTTTGTTTGTTTTGTTTTGTTTTGTTGAAGTGCTGGGGACTGAACCCAGGACCTTGTGCATACTAGCTATGTACCACTGAGCTACACCCCCAGTCCCTCATTCCATTTCTTCTGTGGCAGAAATCTTCTGTAGTTGGGTAGAAATAGGATCACCCTATTGATTTCAGGTCATACAGACCTGTACCTACTTCTTCAGAGGACAGGCTTAAGAATAAAGCAAACTCTTGGGGGCTGGCGTTATGGTTCAGTGGTAGAGTGCACTGAGGCACTGGGTTCGATCCTCAGCACCACATAAAAATATATTGTGTCCACCTACAACTAAAAAATAAATATTAAAAAAAAAGAATAAAGCACTCTTCCAGAATAAAACTACCTTATCAGAATATGGAGATTGGAGTGGCATATGCACTCATCTTTAGGTTCCTCTTCGGACTTGCTGTGTCTCAGAGCTTGGGGCTCCCTCTTCATTTCTATAGCACATTTGCCCATCCCTCCTCCACCCCCATCCCTGCTGCACTACAACACATATGTAGTAACATCTCAATCAATTATACCCTTGCCTCTCAGCTGCCATTAGTTGATGCAGTCAGTAATTAACAGGCATCGACAGGCTGGGTGAAACTAACATTAGGTGAACATTTAAGACAGATCTTTCTCCTGACCTACCTTAGTCAATTTGCTATTTTGGTTAATCTTTGAGAGGGACAAATCCATATGAAGTCCTGGTGGAGGGACACGTGTGTAGAAGACAGCTCTTGGCACAGTGGAGCTTGTCAGAAGTGTGGGGTAAATACTATTCAGACAAGCTTGATACTGCTTGATGGGGCCGAGTGACTGGCACCATATGGCAAGACAGTCGTCATTAATAACAGCATCTGTGCGAGGAATACAAAGGTGTCTCTGCACAGCGACATGGAGGAGGGAATTTTAAAATACATTATGGAATCCTTTGGGGGGAGCAAAGGAACAGAAATGGAGTCAAAATGTGCCTAACCTCTTCTCTCACACTTGGCCCTGCCGAGAGCAAAGGTGAAGTCCTTACTGTGGAAATACAGCTGGCTTTCTCTGTTCCCTATGACTGTGCCATGCTGCTCTTGCAGCAAAAGACACAGACTCAGCTCCTGTGATTTTCACACTAGCTTTCCAGGGTGTCACAGACTGCAGAGCAGGCTATTGTGAGGACATTCTCAGGCCTGCATTTGATACATGAAACAAGAATGGCTGAACTTGTGACCATGAACGAATGACTGGGATCAGAAGACAAGCTGCAGTTCAAGTCCTGAACGTGTGGGCCGTCTCTGAGTTTCTGGGGTCATGGACTTAAAGCAAGGCTCATTTCTCAGAGGCAGGTCAGGGATTCAAACAAATATTTCATGGGTTCTTCCATTAGCTCTTTAATTTTGGTCCAGCTGGCATGGACAAAATGAGCTGCCTTACATAAGAAAAGGAGTAGCTCCACGGTCTTTGGACAGGAAGGAGTATTGTCATGAAAATCCTAAGAGGCCATGTGCAGCCAGGGCAGTGTGTGAGGAGGTAGGGATTTTCTTGCCTAAGAGCCAGCTCCAGGCCCACCTGCATTGCCTTGGCAACAGCAACGGGTGGGGGGAGCATTTATAGGCTCCTTCCCGCGAGTGCCTTAGGTCTTTTAAAATACCTGCTGGCTTCTCCACCCACCTGCCACTTCTCTAAATCACTGCATGAGTTCTAGAAAACACTCCCTCCCACCCTGAGCCTTGGCAAGCTCAGGGAATGAGGAAAGGGGGTTGGGGGATTGGGGAGCAGCTTTTCAAAATTTTGCTTTGGAATGTCAATTTAAGAGCCTGGATGGAAAATGTGACTTTGAAGTGTTCTTGCCCAAATCCCCCTCATTCACCTAAAATGAGATCATGCGAAGGGCCTTCTAAAGAGCTCAGTGAGGTGTAAGGGAATTGGGAGGTCGGAGATTCCGCTCCCAACGGTTTAACAGTGCCACCTTGGCTCAGAAGATGACAATCTCCCTTTCCCCAGTTGTCTCTCTAAACATGGGCACTGGACTACCTGGCCACAGAGAGTCCTTCCAGCTCCAGCATTTTGTGCATCCTGATTGGGCTTCTCCCTGGCTAACCATGGCCGGTTGAGGAACACAGCACCTGTCCCACTTTTTATTGCCAAGAACTTGCAAAACCAAGCCAAGCAAGCTGCATTGTTAGTGCCAGCCAGAAGGAGTCCGGAGCCAGGACTCAAACCAAACAGGGTGCCAAGAACCTAAAAAAAATCTGATGCAAGTGCTCAACTCCCAAATTACATTTAAAAAAACCAAACTTAGAAACTAAGAACCAAATGTGTGTGCTTTAAAAATAAAACAAGCCACTTTTTGAACTAGTTAGAACCAGAATCGGTTCTTTATATTTTTGAAAACTTCAATTTGAACACCAAAATATCCTCTGGACTGAATCAAATAGATATTCCCAACAGTTTTGGTCTCTGGTTAAAAACAGAGAAGCAAGCAGGCAAGCATATAAATAAAAAAGGAAAGCTCTCAATGTTCAGAATGAGACTTTGTTTGGAACTAAATCAGAAGAAGGAATTTTTAGTACATTTTAGTCAAGCAACCTTTCTATAACCAACTGGGAGAATACTGGTCAATGCTATTGTCACGGTTCACTCAATCAGGAGTCCACGGTTTCCAGTTGCCTCTGTTCTTCTTTCCTCATAACTTCTCATCTCTTTGCTCCTAGCATTATTTTTGGAGGGATCGAAGGACCACAAACCACATCATTAAAGCACTGATGGGTAATCACCAGGAATTTTTGTGGAGCTAGATGTGTCCAAAGTTCAGATGATGTTTGTCCTGAAAGCTGGTTCCTGTGATTTGCCTGGCAACAGCAGGGACTGGCCAGGACTTATAGCATATGTGATCTGGGTCTCATATTTAACTCAATCTGGGGTATTTTATAAAAAGAGATGAATCTGATGGATTAACCCCCTCCCAAATGATGGCACAGCAGAGGTGCTGCTGGAAATGGACAAATTCCTGGAGAATAAATTGCACCACCTCAGATCTGAGTTGGCAAGTTTGTTCATGTGGTTCTTCTAATATCAGGAAATCATGGGTTTCCAAAGCTGCCTCCTTTGAATGTTTCTTCCATTTGTGATTTCCTGGGACTTAGTTCTCATCTCTATCTTTCCCTGTTATGAGGACATTTGATTGTGGGACTTGGTAAACTCCATAACTAAGTGGGATGTTCTCTGGGAGTAAATATCACCTTCTATTTTGGATCTTGTCAGAATTCCCAACTTAGAAGTTGATGTGTAGCTTAATGAAAAGCAGATAAAATTGTTGAGCTTGGTCTCTAGAGTGATCCATTTCCCCAGGAAGCTGCCTGAACCTTCCTCAAGACGACCAAGTAGGACCTTCGCCCATGACCCTGCCCTTTCCCCAGCACAGCACTCATTCTAAATGTAGGTGGCCCTTGAATCTTCTCCTCGGACTGAACCCTGTGACAGAAATATCTGGGTCTGATCTGTTTGTTGCCTAGTGCAGGGCATGGCAAAGGTGGGGTTTTCAGAACTCTTTAGGAAGCTTAAATAAAATGATATAGCATTTGCATATAACCTATGCACATCTTCCCATATATTTCAAATCACTTTTAGGTTATTTATAATTTCTAATACAATGAAAATTCTATGTAAATAGTTTGCTATATTATTTAGAGATTCAAGACAAGAAAAAATTTTGCTACACTTAGAGTAACTGAATCTTGTTATTGTCCTATTTCAAAGACATTAACATCCCCATGGCTGTAAGAATAATTCATATTTGTTGAGCATCATCACGTGTGCATGTTTTTTTTAAACTTAGTTTTTTCATCTGCCAAAATTACACATGCATATAATTTTAAAAATCAGATTATCTTCCAAGGTTTGTTAGGAAAAATGTCAACTCACACTCTCAAGTTATCCATTCCCTGGAGGCAGCCATTTTCAATTGTTTTAGTGAATCTTTGGTCATTGACCTCTATGTCTTTATACAGTGTGCTTGTGTTGCTATTTAATTTATTAGGACTTCTTAATTTATAAAGTGAGGATGTAGTTTCCCTTTATTCTTTTATTTCCAACACACACACACACACACACACACACACACACACACCCTGCCACCCTCAGCACACCATGCACACACTTCCTGGATGTACTATTCTTCAATATGGTTATATTGTAAATTTTGTCAACAAAATAGTCATTGTTTGCATATTATGGATGTGTGACTGCTTTATAGAACTGAGTCATGTAGTAAACTATGATTACAGTGACTCCCCATGTCTGTGGGTTCTGTATCCGCAGATTCTGCATCCATGGATTCATTCAACTTATTGCAGATCAAAAATTCAGGGAGAACATTGCACCTGTACTGAATATATGCAGAATTTTTTTCTTTTCTTTAATCTCTAAATAATACTGCAAAGTATTTACATGGAATTTTCATTGTATTAGATATTATAAGTAATCTAGAGATGATTCAAACTATATGGGAAGATGTACGTAGGTTATATGCAAGTGCTATATCATTTTATTTAAAGAACTTGAGCATCTGTGGATCTGTGGGGGTCCTAGAATCACTCCCCTGAGTTTACCCAAGGGATGACTGCATTTTACTGTATTTTTTGTTGTGGTTGTTTTCCTGAAGTTAATAATTAGCTTGGATTTTATCTGTGTATGTGTCTTGATAGTCAGTATTCTACAACTTAGCACTAAGTCAACTTTAGACTCTCCTAGTGTTGCAAATTTTTCAGTACTTTCAAGCAGATTGCCTATTCCTTTAAACTCACTTCAAGAAAATTGCATGTCCCTTATTGGTGTTTTGTAAGGTGGAGAATAAGAAGAAGTTTAACTTTTTTCTGAAGATTCCATGAGGCCCAATTAATTTTTGAACTTCCCAGGGCAAGATGAACGTTAGTCTAAGTTCACATAGTATTCTGTTTAATATTGAAATGATTATTTGGTCCACCAACCTCTAAAGGTTCATAGAACTTTGTAGTGTAAAGCCTATCTGCAAAAACACTTGTTCAAAACTAAGTCTTATAAGCTATAAGTATAAAAGCAGATGTATCCTCCCTGTCTCACCTTCCTACCAGCCTGCACATATTTTACCTTTTCATCCTAAATAAGTCAGATGGAAATCTTTTAGTATGCATGTTACAGTTGAAGTATCTGCTACCTTGGTCAAGGATGACATTCTGATATGGGGCTGGATTCTAAAAAGTTAAATGGTTTGTGCCTTTATATTGTGTTATTTTTCTATCTGAAATGTATAAACTCACCCTCAGAACCATAGCATTTTAGTGCCTTTCCCACAATCCCCTCCCATGTAAGGAATAAATGTACTTAGGTTTCAAATTTTAGGAAGCAGGGCAGCATCCTGATGAATCTTAACCCAATTGAATCCTAAAGGCTAAAACCTTAGAGAGGAAAAAATGAACCAATACAACAAATCTCTGTCAATAAGGTCCTTGTCTTCGATATCTACATCTTTCTTTTTATTCCCAACACCCATGCCAATAAAGAGCCAGACTCACTCTTTCTGCTTTCAAATTAAAGGGATCATTGTCTCGCTAAGATAAGTGATTTAAATTCCAAGACTGGCTTCTGGCTTCATTTTTTACCCTACTTCCATTTTTGCCTCCCTTCTTTCTTGTCTCCTTCCTACCTTCTTTCCTTTCTCTTTCTCTCCCCTCCCATTTTACCCTCCCTCCTCTGTCTCTCACTTAAGGTAAATAGTGTTTAAGGAAACTGTGTTGGTCAGGACTATACCTGTGTGACCTTGAGGAGCCTACATATTCCCTCTAACTATTTCTTCATCTGCAATATAGAGTTAAGACTGTCTAGTAATTATGAGGATTTATAAGTAATGCACTTGAGAT
>PVHX01028204.1:0-18412 GCA_004024805.1 Geosciurus inauris | reverse complement strand
AAGTGAAATAATCTAGTCCTAAACATCAAAGATCAAATGTTTTCTCTGATATTCCAGAGCTAATCCAAAATAAGGGGATGTGGGTTAGAAAATAGAGGAAAGATCAATGGAGTAGACAAATGGGAAGAAAGGGAAGAAAGGAGGAATGGGATTGGGAAGAACTGTGGAATGAATCTGACCTAACATTCCTATGTACATATGGGAATAACTACAGTGAATCTTAGAATTATGTACATCCATAAGACATTTCTAATGGTGGAAAAAGAGAGAACTGGGGGTTGCAAAATGAGGTGTTATTGAGGTAGGGAGGATATAGAGGTATTAGATCTTAGAAATTTTGTATGAGGAATCAAAAGAAGTTGGCTAGTAGCAGGAGAAAAGAGAGAAAGAGGTTTTGGAGAGATATGTAAGTGGGAAGAGAATAGAGAGGGAGTACAAAAGACACACACAATAATTAATAAGAAAAATTTAAAAATAACAATAAAAGATAAAAGAATATACAACAAAACTGTAATATACCATTCAGACATCCCAGTCCTCAGTAGCATAATGCATGGAAAGTATTTGGTTTCACACCTGTTGGAGATGTAGGGGTGGAAAAAGATAGAGATAATTTTTTTTTTTTTAATTTTAAAAGGAGAAAAAATTCTCAAATGAAAATTGCATGATTATTTCTGTTGGAGTTCAGTGTCTTCTCTGCTTCCCTTCTCATCCAATAGAAAGGGTTGTCAAGTGTTAGCTGATATCTTCACCCATGAGATGGTGAAGGTTATTAGTGTTGGAGTTTTGGTCTTGGAGGTGAAACTCGTGGAAGGTGGATATCGGATTTGCTAGCCTCATTGGCAGGCTGCACCCCAAGGATCTTTTGGGATTCACTCCTGTGAGGTGGGTACCTGGTCTTAGCCCCTTAAATTCCTATAGATGCCATAATTTCTGGTCTCTAATTTAGTTTCTAAACTGTATCTCTCACGACCACTTCCCTTTCTACTTCTGAACCTGTTCTATGTTAGGCAGATCAGAACCAGGCTTCAAGAGCTGCAGCCATGTAACTGTAAGTGGTGTGCCAAATTAGCAGCTGGGGGGCTGGAGTTAGGGGACTATAGGTACCTGCTTTTAGGCCCCAGCTGGTGTTCTATGATGGGAGTTGCCACAACAAAGATGATGAGGGCAGTAGCAGAGGTAATCCAAGATGGCGATGAAGGTGTCTCAAGATGGAGGTGACTGCTTTCAGAGATGAGGCTGTGAGGACGGTCAGTGCGGATGTGTTATTTGGCATGATCCGAGATGCAACACTATGGCATGCAATGCTGCAATAAGCGATTGTCTCCAAACCCAGTCCAGTGTCCCCAGGTGCTGGTTACCACATGGAGGGGACTATGATAGTAGTAGCAGTATCTCAATGGAGGAAGCCAGGAAAGCCCCACATCAGTTGATGGGGAGTTGGCATACAGTGGGGTCCAGTGGGCCCACAGTGGGGGGTCCAGCATGAGGCAACCCCGCGCAGACTTAATTTGCAATTTCTTTATCCTCTTGGCCATTAATTTTCCTTTTACCCCTTAAAATATAAGAGCGACTTGCCTTTGCTGGGCATGATGATACAAGCCTATAATCCCAGCAGCTTGGGAGGCTGAGTCATTAGGAGGATCACAAGTTCAACACCAACCTATCTGCTAGCAATTAGCAACCTATCACCAAGCAATTTGGAGAGGTACTAAGCAACTTAGTAAGACCCTGTCTCAAAATGAATAAATAAATAAATAAAAAGGACTGGGAATGTCACTCTGTGATTAAGTACCCCTGTGTTCAATAACCAAAAAAAAAAACAAGAAAGTAACTTGCCTCTTTAATTATCTTTATCTTTGGGTACACTTAAATATATATATCAGATTATCTTATACATACATTTTCATGCCAACAGAAAGCAACATGCAGTTACTGGAAAAAAATGTGTGATTTCTGTACACATGCTATATGACATGGTACTGTATGGACATGTCTCCTTATTTATCTCTTGGGAAAGATTTGTTCCAATGTATACAAAACACAAAAATGCTAAACACTTTGGCTCAGTTGTTTCTATCATCTTCAAGGCAAATTTGTAGATGTGTTTGTCGTGTTTGTGTACTGAGCTAAAAATTTCCCTGAGGTTTAGCCAGAGACATATGGGAGCCAGATCGTACCTGTCAAAAGTCACTATTGAGAAAGCATTGATGTGGGAGAATGTATTAATGTTCTTGATTGTTAATGTTTGCTTTGTGACCTTCCCATTAGCAGATATGTGTGCCTGTACTTACTGATACATCCATCCATCTTTCTAATGGTGCTGCCTCTGAAGCTGCTTGTTCACACAAGTTTTCCATCATTGCAAGTGGAATATGTTCTACTCTTGACACAGCATTTATTTAAGCTGAATGTAGTATAGAAAATATACACATTCAGGCAAATTTAGTATTTTTTATATTCTATATGTTTTAATATAACAAATCTGAAATTCAGAAACATGGACGTTTTTTCCACTTTGGGATTTAAAGGGTAAAGCTCTTTTCTGAACTAAAATATAAGGTAAGATTGAAAACAAATTTGTCTTGGTGACAGATTATTTATTTATTTTAATTTTTCATTATCAATTTTTTAATTTATTTTTTAATTGCATTTCAAGTCATATATGTAGAGTTCAATTTTCCATCTCTCTGTTTGCAAACAAGGTAGAGTCACACCATTCATGTCTTCATACATGTACCTAGGGTAGTGATGTCCATCTCATTTCACCATTTTTGCTACTCCCATTCCCCCTCCCCTCCACCATTTCCCCGCCCCCGTCCCATCCAAAGTTCCTCCATTTCTCCCATGCTCCCCACCCCCAACCCCCTTATGTATCAGCATTCACTAATCAGAGAGTGCATTCAGCCTTTGTTTTTTGGGATTGGCTTACTTCACTTAGCATGATGTTCTCTAATTCCATCCATTTACCTGCAAATGCCATAACTTTATTCTCTTTTATTGCTGAGTAACATTCCATTGTGTATATATATATCACAGTTTCTTTATCCATTCATTTATTGAAGTACATCTAGGTTGTTTCCACAGTTTAACAATTGTGAATTGTGCTGCTATAAACATTGAAGTGGCCGCATTACTGTAATATGCTGTTTTTAAGTTCTTTGGATATAGACCAAGGAGTGGGATAGCTGGGTCAAATGGTGGTTCCATTCCAAGTTTTTAAGCAATCTCCATACTGCTTTCCAGATAGGTTACACCAATTGGCAGTCCCACTAGTGATGTTTGAGTGTGCCTTTTTCACCATATCCTCTCCAGCACTTATTGTTGCTTGTATTTTGGATAGCTGCCATTCTGACTGGGGTGAGATGAAGTCTTAGAGTAGTTTTGATTTGTATTTTTCTAGAGTGTTAAACATTTCTTCATATGTTTGTTTATTGAGTATATATCTTCTTCTGAGAAGTTTCTATTCAGCTCCTTAGCTCATTTATTTATTGAGTTGTTTGTTTTATTGGTGTTTTTTTTTCATATTTTATTTATTTGTTTTATTTAGGCTTACATGTTAACAGAGTACTTGAGTTCTTTATATATCCTAGAGATCAGTGCTCTATCTGATATGCATGGGGCAAAAATTTGCTCCCAGAATGTAGGCTCTCTGTTTACCTCATTGATTGTTTCTTTTGCTGAGAACAAGTTTTTTTAGTTTAAATCCATCCCATTATTGATTCTTGATTTTATTTCTTGCACTTTAGGAGTCTTATTAAGGAAATTGGGGCTTAATCTGAAGTGATGAAGATTTGAGCCTACCTTCTCCTCAATTAGGCTCAGGGTCTCTGGTCTAATTCTTAGGTCTTTGATCCACTTTGAGTTGAATCTTGTGCATGGTGAGAGATAGGGGTTTAGTTTCATTTTACTGCATATGGATTTCCAGTTTTCCTAGCACCATTTGTTGAAGAGGCTTTCTTTTCTCCAGTGTATGTATTTGGCACGTTTGTCTAGTATGAGATAACTGTATTTATGTTTGTTAGTCTCTATGTCTTCTATTCTGTAACATCGGTCTACATGTGTATTTTGGTGCCAGTATCATGCTGTTTTTGTCACTATAGTTTGTAGTATACTTTAAGGTCTGGTATTGTGACGCCTCCTGCTTCACTCTTCTTACTGAGAATTGCTTTGGCTATTCTGGGTCTCTTATTTTTCTAAATAAATTTTATGATTGCCTTTTCTATTTCTATAAGAAATAACTTTGGGAATTTAATTAGGATTGCATTGAATCTGTATAGTGCTTTGGGTAGTATGGCCATTTTAATAATATTGATTCTGCCTATCCAAGAGCATGGGAGATTTTGTCATCTTCTAAGATCTTCTTCAATTTCTTTCTTTAGTGTGTGACAGATTATTTAATGTAAAAATTGTTAGTATATATTTCAAGCAATATTTGCTACACTTTAATAACACTAAGAATTAAATATAACAACAAAACATAAATAAGAATCTTAGTGAAATAAAATCTCATATCAATTTTTTATCTAAACCATTTGTCTGATTCTCTCCATTTGTCCTGTACATTCTTACTTTTTAATAATGAGCTCTTTGTTGTATTCTTTTTCAAATACATTTGTGTATATTTTCATGCTATTTCTAATGCTTAGGGTTTGATTATACAATCTTTTTCATTCAATAAATCTTAAGAACTTCTCTGTTGTACCAGTTTTCAACAAGCCTACACTGACCAATCTAAGATGTCTCAAACTATATCAAAATATACCTCAATAAAACATACATACAGCAGGCTGATTTCAAGAAAACCCCTGTTTAGGGTTCAGTAAAATAAGGCCTATATAAAAGCCTATAAAGAAGAACAACATTTTGAGAAAATGACAATAATGTTGTTGAGATTGTGAGATAAATGATAATTAACTATGAACAAATGGAAGCATGAGTTTGTGGGTCCTTTTTCTCCATACTGAGGACATGATTATTTGAATGATCTGAGTAATATGCATGATGGGTTAGAATGACTTAAGTGATCTTTATGTTACAGTTTATAAAATGTTATTATTCATCGGTATAGGTTCTGCCTGGGTATGTACAAAAGGAAAAAGAAATGGAGATGGCTGGTAGCAGTGGACCAGACTTAAGGGAAGCAGAAGCCTGATGAGGTATGTCTAGAATTCCTCTTAAGTCTATAGGAAAACTGACCAAATTCAGCTTTGGTCAAATCCACAGGTAGCAATTATATTTAGTTATTCTAACAGTTTAAATTAAGTTTTAACAGTTTAATTACTGGTTTTATTAATGCATTTACTAGTATTTTTCCTTTCTAAATGCCATAGCATGTGAAATAACTGTAGTATAATATGTATAATATGTTACACATATATGAAATAAATATGTATATATATAAAATAATAATGTATTATTACTACTGATTCTTTTCAATACAGTCCTTCTTAAGTAGTCTTTTTAGGTTACTTTTTCATTTTTTCATAACCACCCTCATAAGAACCCATTTTACTCATTTTTTCTAAATGTTGCAGTACCCAATACATGTTAGTACCATAGATACACTCCATATCCATTCATATACTCCTTTGGAAAACCACAAATAATTGTAGTAGATCAGATTTTATTGACTTCTGGAGAATCAGTTTTCACTCCCTTGTACACAGTATCATCTCATTAAAAATGCATATCAAACAAAAGTATTAAAATCTACTTTAAACATTTTTAATTAAGTCCTAGCTTATTTCATGGTTAATTGTTTTCAATTTGCCACCATATATACATTATATTTTATTTACCATTAGCAAAATTTATTTGAGTATACAATATGGCAAAAGCAGAAAATACAAATTTTCTTTTACTTTCTTTTTCTTCTTTCCAAATCATTTATTTCCAGGATCTGCCCAGGTTCTATAAATATTCATTAGACTAATTTTCTGGGCCTGCAGGTTTTACCTCTAATTTTGCCCTCTCCCATGTCATTAATCATCCTTGATTCCAATTGTTAACATACCTAACATGCAAACATAGCTCCTATCTTAAAGAGCTTCCCCTTGACCTTTGCTTCATCTTTAGCTACTGACTCATTTGTTTTCCTCCTTTAGAGAGCCACCTCCACTCCTATATTACTTCTCTCTCTCCTTTCATTATTCGTATTTTTCTCTCAAATCCACTCCATTGTCATGCTCAGCAAAATTCACAAAATAGGTATTTCAGTTCCAATATTATTTCACTTATCCGTCCTATTTTCTGAACTTTAATTCCAATTCTTTTCTGTATTATGCCATGTAAATAAAGGACTCTGGGACCAAATCTTTGATGATTTTATCCTATGGTTTGAAAGTTTCCCCCGCATTTCATGTGTTGAGAACTTAATCCCCATTTTTTCAGTGCTGATAGTGGGACCTTTAAAAGGTAATTAGGAATTAATGTTGTTATCATGAGTGTGTTTTCATTCATAGAAGAGTTAGTTTGTTATAAAAATGAGTTCAGCATTCCTTTGTTCACTCTATGTCTCTCTCCTTCTGTCTCCATGTGATGCTTTCCACTATGTTCTGATGCAGCAAGAAGACTCTCACCAAATATAAACCTTTGATCTTAGACTTCCCAGCCTCCAGAAAAATTGGCCAATGAATCTACACCCATGATAAATATCCAAGTCTCAGGTATTCAGTTATAGAAGCACAAATTTAGATACATTATCTTCCCTGTAAACATCCCTGATGAACTTATGATGCCTCTTATAGAAATGATACTTTAGAGATGTTTAATAAACATATCAAAAATTTTTTCACTTTGGGAGGCTGAGACAGGAGAATCGTGAGTTCAAAGCCAGCCTCAGCAACGTGCTAAGCAACTGTGCCTAGCAAGGTGCTAAGCAACTCAGTGAGACCCTGTCTACATAGAACACAAAATAGGGCTGGGGATGTGGCTCAGTGGTTGAGTACCCCTGAGTTCCATCCCTGGTACCAAAAAAAATTTTTTTTTGTTTAAATATTTTTGGTTGTAGATGGACACAATACCTTTATTTTATTTATTTTTATGTGCTGCTGAGGATCAAAGCCAGTGCCTCACATGCATGAGGCAAGCACTCTACCACCAAGCTACAATCCCAACCCGACGTAGTAAATTTGACATATCCTAAAGCAAAATTTACTATCTTCTGCACCAAAATAAATAAATAAAATACAAACACCTCATCTCTATAAATGAAATTTTTGCCCATTTCTCAATTCAAAAGCTTTGACGTGACAATTGTGATCATGTTTTCTGAGCATACATAGACTAATTACCAGTTTGAGCATATATAGACTAATTACCAGTTTGGTGTTGTATTGACATAGCCTAACTTAGAGGAAGGATTATAGTTGTCTCTGATTTCAAAATAAAGATTTAAATGCAAATTCAAACTTTTGAGTGTGCAGTTAACCATCTTTGAACATACTTTACTAACATTTGTATCATATGAACATGTAAAAGAAGGAAAAATTATGTCAAAACACAGGAAGCTACATAAGTATATTTGTGTATGTTCATATGCACAGATATTTATATTATGAAAAGATCAAAAGACAATATTTGAAACATTTGTAAACAATGAACATCTCTACAAAGAAAGATTGTATAAAAGTTCTAACAAAAGGAGAATGCAAATAACTTATAAGCATGAATAAAGGTTAACTGCATTAGAATTTGGGAAATTAAAATGAAAAGTACAATAAAGTATATTTTTTATTTACTGGATTAGGAAAACAATAACACTAACTATTGAGTGTTGATGAAGGTCCAAGACAATAGAACCTCAAAAAACATTACTGAGTAGAAAACCATTGGACCTACATATTTCATATGGCTTTTGGGGGAGTAATAGTATTTTGTCTCTTTCATTGTAAACAAATGTATATTTCAAGAAGAAGCAAAACCCAAAATATGTGAAAGATTCTGTGCAGATTTTTAAAAATGATGGTTCTTTGGAATTTGTCATAAACATCTGTTATTGCCGATGATCATTCAAATATTTGGAATTGTAAAAACAAATCTTGTATTTTAATTAGTATTAAATACATTTAGTTTGATTCTTATACAAGATTTCAATTGAGACATTTTTTCACTGAGATGCTATATATTTTTATAGATAAAATTCCCAAAATATGATTCCATTATTCATGGTTTATCAGTAATTAAACTATTTACTTTCATACCTAAGACAAGTGAAGCACTGAAGTTAATATCTAAGTATGGTTTTAAATGCAAATCATTTTGAAAATTTAGAACATACTTGTTGTGTAAAATGATCTTTGTTAATCCTATGAACAAATTCCCAATTAAGAATCCATACCATGAAGATTTTAGAAAATTAAAGTTAACTGGAAATAAGTCTTTATATATATATATGTATATATATATATATATATATATATACATATATGTAAGTCTGAAATTATGCATTCGTTTTTAAATCCATTCTAAGATTTGCATCTTCATATTTTGACAAATAAACTGAATGGATTATAAAAATATAAAAATTGCCATATAAGACTCTAAAAATGTAATATGTATAAAAAATTTTAGGCTCATTTATTGTCAGAAAATATAATTCCCAGTTTGTGAATTTACATTTAAAAATGCACAAACATTTTGAAGTTAGTTATAGAAATAATGTTCAATTGAAAGATCATGCAATATGTTGTCTAAAGCATGGACTTTGAAGCTCAGGAGTAGAATCGTGAGATTGGCTTTACGACCTACTCATTGAGGTCTCTGATTAGCTTTATGTCTCAGTTTCCATAAATCTAAAGTGTAAATAATTAGAGTCTTTCCTTCTTGTAGAACTTTTGATGATTTAATTGATATTAATAAATTGTATATGTGCTATTTAGAATTGCTTGATATCTAATAAGTGCCATGTGTTTATTATTATTTTTGAACAGTTTTTAAATCACATAGCACACATATACACACACAGCAGATCATAGTTTGAGCAGACCTTATTTTTGTCTAAGTCCCTTTTTCAAAAAACGTTTTGTCATAGAAGGTAAAATAATGAAGAAATTAAATGATGTTCTCAAAGACCCCTAGCTAATTGAGAACAGGGCAAGAAGCTTCATATATGTTCTATAATAATGGTACCCACTCAAGAAATGCATTGTACCAAAGGTTACAATAATGAAATACTGGATGATTTTGAAAGAAAAAATTTTTAAAAAGGAAGTTTATTTTGCTTACAGTTCTGGAGGTCCAAGGTGTAAGAACCACATCTGTTTCTTGCTGTCAGAGCCCCAGTGTGGCACAGAAAATCAAATGACAAAGGGTACACATATTTCTCTTCTGGTCTGTCTCTCTGTTCTTATAAATCCACCAGGGAAAAATTCTGGGAGCTTCACTTTGATCTTCTTACTTAATTTTACCATCTCTCAAAGGCCTCACCTCTAAACATCACAATCATATTAAATTTATGTCTTTTTTTTTTTGTGGGGGGTGTGCTGGGAATCAAATGTAGGACCTCATGCATGTTAGGCATGTGATTTACTACTGAAAAACACACTCAGCCCAGTTTCCATCCACTTAATAACTCATAATTAGAATTAAATTTCAACACATGAAGCCTTAGGGCACACACTCAAACCATATCTAAGCCATGGCAGTTAGCAACACGCTATGTTAATATATGTGGCAATAATTATAAATCTTCCATTGGTTGTGTGCATACTTTTCAAACTATACCTATCTTTGTTTCTCTCTAATTCTTCATTGTTTATAATCCTGACAATACTGAAAGATAGGGCTTAACAAGTCAACTTGAATAAAAACAAAAGTATGAAATTTATTTCTCAAGGTTATTCAACTAAGAAATGATTAAACAGATACTCAAACTGATGACTATCTTTATCTGAAATCAAAATCTCCCCCACTCCAACACATCACTTTTAATGCGACTTTTGTAAAATACAGCCTTAAGGAAAAAATAAAATCACTTCACAGTGCTTTACTTGATATTTAAAATCCATTATGACCTAATCCATTCCAGACTTAATATATTTCTTAAGATAATTTGATATTTTACTCTGCTGTAGTTTATACAGTGCTAGGTTGAGAACTAGCCCATGCAATATTCAAAACTATACTCTCAACCTCATAGTTTCCTGTCAATTAACACTTTCCAGGAACTTGAAAATAGTCTGAGAGGGCTATTGCCTGTGCAATGTACTGCAAAACCATTGAATGGAGTATTTTAAAATACAGAATGTAATTTATAAAGTGTTTGCTACCTGGACAGAATGGTCAAACAGGTCTGTTTAATAAGTTCGGGTGTTTTTCCTCAGTGCTGGTTTATAAACTTTGCTTGTATATCTGCTCTAACTATCCATGCATGCTTAATGGCTCTTTCTATCAAATCTACCTGAAGGTTAATCTAACGTCTGTATTAGGTCAATAGATTCTATAGCAGAAATCTATGCAGATGGGCTATTAAATGATACCGAAACTACTAGAGCAAGTGATAGTGGTCATTTATTTTTCTCTTAATTCCCTTTGAGTATGGGGTAGATCTTGAAAGAGTATATAAAATATTAATAGAGAAGGTTGAATCCAGTAGCTATTGCACTATTTTATTCCCTTTTTTTCCTCCCAAATGAGAAAGGACTATATAGCTAATTTCATTTGAAGTATATTAAGTGTTGAACATAAAGTTGTTTCTGATATCACAAAACTTTTTAAAAAATTACACTTGGCCTCCTGCCTTGTCTTTAAATCATGCCATGCATTTAATGAGGGATAAATATTAAATCACCAACCAAAGCATCGTGAGTACAAAAAAAATAAAGCTTCTCTTCAAGAGTCTAGAAATCTTGCAAATTGGCAAACAAATATCAAGCACAAAAAATGTACTTTTGTGGACACGTAATTACCAATATAATCAACATTTATTGAATATCTGTTATGTATAGGCAGTGTTCTATATAAATAGATCTAAACAAATAGGACAAACATCCACACACAATAAGGAAAAATGAAAATAAACCAAACAAAGTGTTTTAACAGTGCTATGCCCTTAGTTTTATAAAAGGAAAAGATAAGAAGAAGTCTAGATATCAATGTGGTAGGACTGAAAGGAGACTGAAAGATTGAAAATTGTATTCCATTATCTGCCTGGTGAGTTCAAAGCTAACTGGAATTCAGGTCCCTCCATGAACTTGATTATGATCACCTTTTCATCTCAGCTATTATCTGTCCCCTGTGTCACCCTTCATTCTTATATACAGAAAAATACCTTGCCTGAGGTTCAATATCTTAACTAAAATTATGATACTCTACCCTGAACATGCAATGTGTTTCTATCACCAGCAAATTTTGGCAAGCCCCTCTAGGATTTCCCCCACTCTTCACATATAATCTCAGAACGGGGTCTCAATTTTGAGTCACATTATTTTTTTTCTTTGACCTTGAAGGTCCCCACCCATAGTCTGGTTAGCAGCTACTTGACTCATTAAATAATGCACATCTATTATTCTCTCTATGCATTTTTTATTAAGATTCTGTTTTATTCACACTATCTGGTAAGCTATTGGGACAGGAAGATTCCATCTTATTATCTTTAACTACAGAATCTAGCACAATTTATGGTAACATTACAAATATCCAACAAAAGTTTTATAGTTGAATTTAGGTGATAGTATTTGCAAATCTCAAGAATAAGTAGATATTTAGCAGGAAAACAAAAACAATAAAATCTTCCCAGGAAGAAGAAAAAGAATGTGAAAATGCAAATATATGAGAAAATATACTGTTAGTCATATGATAGTATAATTTAGAAATGTGTCTCATTTCCGTAAAGTTCCCTAGTTTATTATCTTATCTTTACAGGAGAAAACACAAGTATCTTGAAAAAATATGCATGTAAGACTAGGGTCATGAAATTCAGACAATGTGATTTTTTTTTCAATGGCTTTTAAATATCAATAGTGTGGAAAGTAAAGCTATTGTAGAAAATAGGGTAGAAAGAAAGGATAGGGTAAATGAAATATTAAGGGAAAAAACATGATGTGAATAATAAAGAGCAAGACTATATCTTGAGTTTATATCTCTCCCTCAGATCCTGAATTTTGACTGATTTTGAACATCATTTCACAGATCCATAAGCTTATCAGTTCATCCTTAAATCTCCTCAATCTGCATTAATGATTTCAGTTAATGGTACATGTATTTATTCCCTTCATAAATATTGATTGATCAACTTGATTATATCTTTCATGGTACCAGATATTCTGTGTAGTCTAGTGAACAAAATAGACATAATTTCTGTGATTGAAGGAACATGGAGTATTCAATCTATGTAGTCAGAAACGTATACACTTGCCTAAGCCTGTCTTATCATCTCATTTTCATATCTACTGAATCACTAGAGTACAAAGTCTTTTCAATTCTACATTTTAATTACTGTGTCCTTCAACTCTGTCACCACTTTTATATTGCTACAGTGACTTGGTTTTGAACCCTTAAGTATTTCTCATTTGAACTCTAACAAGTGATATATTTTTTCTGTCCTGCACTCTATATGTAGGTTTTATATCATTTTTTATAAACAAACTTCATCATCTCACTATTCTGCTTAAAAATCTTTTCATGTTCCCACTTAGGCTGTTGGAAAAAGTACTTTACCAAATACTGTTATCTACTTTATTTCTCAAGAAAACACATAGTTTTGTTTTCAATGCACATGGAAATATATTTGATTTAATAAAGGACATTGTCAATCTGAATTAATTTTTTTATTAGAGTTTTATAGTCATACGTAGTAGTTGGGTTCATACTAATAAGCTTATAGATGCATGGGAATTGATTTTAGTTCATGATTCCCCCTTTCCCTCGCATCCTACCTCTCCTTTCCCATTCTCTTTCCTCTACTAGAATTCCTTCATTCATCTATTAATTTGTATTTGATTGCTTCCTTATGTTATCCTTTCCTACCATCCTCCTTTCCTTTATTTTACTCTAGCTTCAGCCTATGACAGAAAACACTGGACCATTGATTTTTTGATTTTGGCTTTTATTTGCTTAGTGTGATATTCTCTATTTCTATCCATTTACTGGCAAATGCCATAATTTCATTCTTCTTAATGACTAAGTAGAACTCCATTGTGGGAGGGGTGTGTGTGTGTGTGTATACACACATATATACCACAATTTCTCAATCCATCTGATGATGGATATTTAGATTGACTTCATACTTTAGTTACTACGAATTTTGCTGCTATGAACATTGATGTGGCTGTATCGGTGTACTATGCCAATTTTAGATCTTTGGGAAAATACCAGGGAGTGGGATAGCTGATTCACATGCTTGTTCCATCCCTAGTTTTTGGAGGACTATCCATATTGCTTTCCAGAGTGGTTGTACTAGTTTGCAGTACCATCAAAAAAGTACAAGCGTACTTTTTCACCACAACCTCACCAGTATTTATTATTGTTTGTATTTGTGGTCATTGCATTCTGACTGGAGTGAGATGAAATCTTAGTGTAGTTTTGATTTACATTTCCCTGATTGCTAGAGATTTGGAATATGTTTTTGTATATTGGTTGGCCACTAGTGTTTCTTTGAGATGTTTCCATTTAGTTCTTTTGCCCATTAATTGATTAGGATATATACACACACACACATACACACACACACACACATACATACACACACAGTGTATGTGGGACACAGTGTGTGTGTATGTATATGTGTGTGTGTATATATATTTTTTGTGTTAAATTTTTTGAGTTCTTTATATATTCTGGATATTAATCCCCTATTGGAGGGATGGCTGACCAATATTTTCTTTTCATTGTGTAGTATCTCTCTTCATGTTCAGTCATTTCCTTTGCTGTACAGATTTAGTTTGATAACATCACATTAATAGATTATTGGTTTTATGTTTTACACTTTTGGTGTATTGTTAAGGAAGTCAGTGCCAGCACCTATGTGATGAAATGTTGACCCTATCTATGTTTTCTTCTAGCAGTTGTAAAATTTCTTATCTTACTCCTAACTCTTTGATCCCTGTCAATTTGAATCTAGTCCAGGATGACAGAGAGGTATCTAGTTTCATTTTTCTACATATAGCTATCCAGTTTTCCCTGCATCATTTGTTAAAACAGGTTGTATGGTTTCCAAAATATATTTTTAGAAATTTGTCAAGTATCTGTGGCTATGGGTATCTGGACATTTCTCTGTGTCTTATATTCTATTCATCTTCCTATCTATTTTGATGCCAATATCAGGCTAAAACACATAGTTTTAAAGTATTCAGCCTCACCCTTTCCCACCCCAGGGATACACCCCCAACTTGAGTTTATGGGGCAGAAGTCGATTGTCTAAGCCAATCAGAGTGATTTCTTTGTTCGTTGTCTATTATAATTTTAGGGATAAGGGTGTGACCCAGTTCACACAAATAAAAAACACTGTATGTCTTTTCAAGGGTTTCTTGGACATTTCACTTTATCTGTAGGAAATATTTATGGGAAGAAAAGACATATTTTGATTCAGTACCTGGAATGCCTGTACTGATTATGATACCACCTTGAGACTGAAGCCAACCTAATCACAGTCATGCTTAACTCATCTCCTAAAGTCTCTGTCCCTGTAAGCCACCTTAAACTAGAAACTAAACAGTTGATAAAGTCCATTGAGTTAGGGATTTTTATTTGCATCCTACACATGTCTGGAAAGTCCTTTGGTGACCTTGCTTCTGCTTTTGAACCTTAGCTCTTATAATCCATAAATTTAAGATTATGGTATTGACTAAATTGACTGAAAAACCAAAATGTGCCTACAAAACACTATGAATCTTTTTAGAATGCAAGATTTGATTCATTGATTTTAGGGTAGGGAAGGGGAATCTGCATTGGTATTACACAGTTCCAATGAATAAACATAGATTTTCTGTAAATACTTCTAAAGTATCAAGGCATGTTATGACAAAACCAGCATTGAAATTATATTGTGAGTTTTTTTTCACTTCCTGCCTTGTCAATCATTTTTTTCTAAAACTTTAGTTCATCTAAAATCTTTTAAATTATCAATAAGAGGAACGGGCCACACATTTTTAACACTCAAACATACAAATTATATATTTTGCTTTGTATATGTATATGTATGCACATATATATATATACACACAAATATTTTTATTTCATTCTTAATATGATGCTTCCTTATGGGTACTGGATGTTTTCTCTGAATTAACTTCAACAATTGTCTAAATTAGAGATTTGAAAGTGGTATTTATCCTGAATTGACTCATTAATTTTTAAATCCTATGCCATTTAGGAAGAACTCCTTACAAAGGAGTTCCAGATAAAGTTTAAAACAATATTAATTACTGCAAACAAGTTTCCTGTGGTTAAAGAAAGCAAATTACTTAGGGTAATTAAAAATAAATACCTTCTTTTTTAGCATGAAACTTTGTTTTCTAAATTACTGTTAAAAATTGTCTTGCCTTTACGTTTTTTTCTCTATTTCTTGATTTCCAGGGTACGCTTTTAAATTGGAACTGAAAAAAGTATGAAATACTGATAATTACCACCAGCAGGAATCTGACATTTAAAATATTTAAACCATGGTAAAGATTTCTCTGTCTTTTCCTATGAACTTTTGTCTTACATGATTAGATAATATTATAGATAAAACATCAAGAAGATCATAATAGTAATAGTTACTGAATAAAGACATTAATAAATTATGCAAACAATGTAAATGATTGATAATTCATTTTTAGAATAACTATAAAAGGACAAATTATATGAACTCCAGAAAAAAAATGCTACTGCTTTTCACTGTGGACAGGAGTTCTAGAAGTCTGTCAATTTATTTATTTTGTACTAACTTCTTTGTCAGGACTCATGCCTTTAGCTTTATGATTATTCCTAAATATTTATTTTCTAGGATTCATTTTGTATAGAAAATAATTAAGCACAGAAATCTAACACAAAAGTATCTTTTTTAAAGTAAAAGATATCCTTTTTAAAGAAAATATTTAAAAGGATATTAAAAATATTCTTTTTTAAAGAAAAACCTTCATGGGTGAGTGTGGACTTTTGTCCCAATTTCTTTGAACCCAATCAAATGTTACCATGCTTGGAAAAATAAATCATGGAAGTAGTCTTCTCACACATAAATTTCTCCTCAACTCTCCTACTCACATTGTAAATTATATTGAGTAAATACTCTTTTTGTAATGCCCTTTGAAATAGATATACTCAGAAGTCCGATGTAGCCATTTGCATTTATTATATTATTTTGTTTATTTAAAGATTATTTAAAAGTTATTATGTGTATTAATCTATAAGCAATATCTGTAATTGTTGAATGAAGTTTTATACTATTCAAAGATTTTACAGAACCAAATTGAAAATTAAAATGATAACACTAATCACAAAAAGAAAGGAACACTTACTACGCTAAGTTTTTCTAGTGGTTTTAGTCAGTTTTTTTTTTTTTTACTGCTGTGATCAAAAGACTTGACAAGAACAACATAGAGGAGGGAAAGTTTATTTGGAAGCTCAGAGTTTCAGAGGTGCTAGCCCATAGATGACCCGACTTCCTTTCCTGGACCTAAAGTAAGGTAGGATATTATGAAAAAACAGTGTGATGGAGAAAAATAGTTCAAGACATTACAACAAGAAGCAGAGAACGAATAAACTCAGCTCACCAAATACATGTACAAAGACACACCCCACTGATCCACCTCCTCCAACCATACCCTATACACTTCAGTTACAGCTCATTTAATTCCTATGAGAGGGTAAATTAACTGATTGAGTTAAGGCTTTCTTAACCCAATCATTTTACTTCTAAACCTTCTTGCATTGTCTCACATATGAAATTTTGAGGGACACCTCATACATGTAAACAATAACACTAGTCATCACAATAGGTTTGATATCTCTATTTTCTTCATAATATTCTACTATGTATTATAATACAGGTACCTGAATAAATTTGTCTCCTAAAAATTCTCTTTTTCCTAAAAATATACAGAGGCTCAGTATTAATCAATTATAGATCAGTTTGAATAGTATGCTGCCTTGTAATAATATCAAGTGTAGCCGGATGTGGTGGCGCAAGCCTGTAATTCCAGTGGCTCGGAGGCTGAGGCAAGAAGATTATGAATTCGAAGCTAACCTCAGTGACAGCGAGGTGCTAAGCAACTCAGTGAGACCCTGTCGCTAAATAAAATACAAAAAAGGGCTGAGGATGTGGCTTAGAGGATAGGTTGAGTGCCCCCAAGTTCAATCCCCAATACCCAAAGGGAAAAAAAAGATTAATTGTATTTGTTTTATCCTTATGATATTTCTTTCCATTATGATTTAATTATAGAATACTAGTGTACAATTATTATGGGAAGTGAATTGAATAGATATTAATGAGTCCTTCAAAGATTAATAGCTCACATAGGTATTTTAATAAATTGGTTTAATAATTGAAGTAATTATAACCATAACTGTAATAATAAAATAATGATAATAATAAATACGTTTACTGTGGGCTAAAGTACAGATTTAGTGTCATCATTAAACCCTATCTTTCTCCATCCTTTTCAACTACATAGTTATTTTCCTCTTCTATAACATGAGGACTTTCATCAAGCCACAATTTTATTTCAAAATGGTTAAATCTTTATTCAGTCTCTTCAGGCTCAGGAGCCATTTTCTCTTTCTTTGCTGTACAAAGAAAATTGGGCTCCAATGTGATTTTTATAACATTTTTGTAAGAGTGCTTATTTATTTCCTTGTATTTTAAACATGCCCAGAGGCTCCATGCTCTATATCTGTAAATTTAAATGTAGGTCTGGTTATTTAGAAATAAATGAGACAATAAATAAAATATGTGGGATGGGTGCAAGCAGATATAGAGCAGAATGCAACACATTTTGATTGTTGCCTAGAAAACATGGGAAATTTTGTCATCTTCAATTTACCTTGCTTCATTCTGACCAAAACTTTCTCGACACAAATAATGAGGTATAGGATGGAGATGTGGTTTCTGGAACAGTTGAGATTTTTTTTTTTCTTTTTCTTTTTCTTTTTTTTTCCCTGTGTGTTTTCCCCTGAAGCAGGATATAAGCACAGATGCCATTCAGTTGCAACACTGACTACAAGTTGAACACAAAGGTTCCTGACCTCATTGAAACAGTTATTTATGGTGAGGCAGTGTCTGCAAATAGCATCCATTAGGACTAAATGCCTAGTGCATGAGATGAGGAAAAGGCACCTTCACACAAAAACGTAATATCCTGATTAGGTGCCTGCTCCTGAAAATTATTGAGTTTGGTAAGGAAAAGTTGCACTTGCTCTCAGCTCTGAGAATTACACAATGAATTCTCCTATCTCCAAATTCAGTCTTAGATAGTAAAAGTACAATTTTAGA
>PVHX01028203.1:0-18408 GCA_004024805.1 Geosciurus inauris | reverse complement strand
ATGGGCCCTCCGCAAGCCTTCCAGAACATTCTGCCCACCTGTGCTTATTTCCCTCCCTTGCAGGGCAGGCCCAGATGGCCCCGGCTAGCCCAGGAATGACAGGCTGTCACCTGCGGCTCCTGGACCTGCTGCCCACCTTGTCTCCCAGCCTCAGCTTCCCCAGCCGCCAAGTCTCTAGCCTCACGCTGAGCATCCCTCTCAGGGGCTACAGGGGTTACTGGCAGGTGGTTCTCCCTCCCTTGTGACTCCAACAGGCAATTTCTGAACCTAAATGCAGAACTTCTGAAAGTGTCTGTGTTAAATTCCATCTGCCTAATCTCTCTGAGACCAGCCAGAGGTGGAGAGAGGGTTAAGGTCCCTCCCAGCTCTGTCTCCTGTGGTCTGGGTGTTTGTATAGTTCTTCTTCCCAGTAGGCGGAGAGCCCTGGGTGGGAACAGAGCCCTGTGGTGCTCCACTGGAGACGCCTCCAGGACTGTGACCCTTTGGTGACGGTGTTCTTGGGGCCACTGTCTAGCCAGCATGGCTGGCTGTCAATCTTCCTAAGGTTTGCTGAGGTCTGGCCTCTCCCTCCCTCCCCACCTTCTCTCCTCCTCCTTCTCTGGTCTTCTCCTAATTGTCTGCCCCTCAAGGTGATCAAGGTCATAGCCACAAGAGCTCTTCCCTACCAGTCCCCAGGATAGCTTTGGCTCCACCCTGGGCCATGGTGAGTGAACATGATCCCCAGAGCCTGGAGGGTGGGCCAGGAGGAGAAAGGAGCTGCTGTCCCAGCGGTGGTTCACAGGGATCCCTCTAGAGCCAGACAGACCCAGGCTGGCCTCTCAGATCCCCTTCACTCTGGTGTGACCTGGGGCAAGTTGCTTAACCTCTCTGAGCATCTACTTCCTCATCTGTGAAATGGGATAAAACATCACAGGACTACCGTGGAACTTAAGGAGACGGCATGTGCAAAGCATTTGGCACAGTTCCCCAGCAGAAGCAAATGCTGGAGCGAGCCTGGGTGATTTCAGCTGGCATTCTTCGCATAGCTGGGCCCTGTGCTGGGATCTTTCATTTATTACTTCATTAAATCTCTTCTTTTTACAATGTAACTTTCCAGATGTACAATAGAATCTGCACTTGGCGTCCTCCTGTCTATCCATGTACCTACTCGACTACATGTCACAAACCACCTGCACACAATGAGCACCACTGATCTGCAATTTGAGATTTAGGACAGTGCAGACAAGTAACAGAAACCCCAGGGTCCCCCACATGGAGACGTGGCCACCATCCTATATTTTGATGTACATGTCTTTGCTTCTGAAAGAAAATACAGACTACTATGATGTCTTCCACTGGGAAAGGAGGTGTTCACCAAAATTTAGAAAGTGCTGAGCATCAAGGGAATGATTGATGACTTTGATTCACTTTAGACAAAGAGCTTTGGTTCATCTGATGTCGCTGCAAATAAACTGGAAAGATAAGCCACAGTGTGGAAGCAGCTATTTCAACACATAAGTAATAAATGACTCCATCCTAAATACAGAAAGATTTCCTAAGAAGACTAAGAACCCAGTAGAAAGTAAGCAAAGGGCACGAATAGGCATCTCAAGAAGAAGCCTGAAGGGCTTATGGTTTGAGAATCTGTGCAAGCTCTTTAGTCATCAGAAAAATGCAAAAGATAGAACCCTGAGAATCCCCGTCTCACACCTGCCATTGGGAAAAGGTGGCTCTGTGACCCAGGTGGGGAGCGGCGGAAAGTCCCCACACCCTTCCTGCAGGGGAGTGCTACCAGTTCTTGGAAAACAGATTCATCCTGCATGTCTCGTGAAGCCCCGAGGCCCACACCTCATGCCACAGTGGCTCTAGCTCCAGAGCACACCCAAAGGGGCTGCTGTGCGCGTGCGTCAGGAGACAGCTGACAGCAGCTTCATTTGCAGAAACAATAACCTAGAAACAACCCAATCAATATTTTTGAGTAAGTGAATGAAACTCTTGAGCCCTTCTGGCTTCTAGCTGGAAGCTTCCGAGACTCTGCGCTGCACCTCCCCGGCAATCGGTGGGCTGCCTGCACATAGCCCCTCCAACAGACCCAGTGGCCCCTCACTGAGCAGCCTGGGCTGTCCGAGGATCAGGTCCCCTCGCTCTTGGGCCAACAGGACCCATGTGGCTAGGACGAGATGTCTGTGGCATCCAGGACAGGGCAGGGCCGTGCCAGCAGCTTCTCTACATGACAGACCTGTCCCAGGGAGCCCCATGGGGCACTGTCCAGCTCTGATACTCAGGACCTGCAGAGAGCCTCCTTTACAGAGAGGGGATGGGAGGAGACCTCAGGGCCCCTGAGCTTCGGGCCACCTCGGATCCCAGCCTCAGCAGCCCATGCACCCCAGGTGAGCAGGCGGGCACCTGGGCACATTCCCCATGCTCTCCTCTCGATCCCTCCCTCTCCCTGTCTGTCTGTCCCACCAGACTGAGCTGCAGGACTGGTGGCCCCTCGTTCCTCTGAATGATAACGACGTTTCATTTTCTAGGGGACCATCAGGTTTCTTCCACTGGAGCCCCTGAAGGGCCAGCAGCCAGGCCCCACCTACTTCCCACTCTGAGCGCGGAACCCAGTCTAAGGTGGCTCCTGGGCGGAGGGCAGGGCAGGGGCTTCTAATAGCCCTTGAGCCTTCAGGGCATGGCCAGGATGATGCCAGGGAGCCAGTCAAGGCTCCAGGCCAGGTCCTGGAGCAGGAGCCAGTACCATCTCTCCAGGACAGGCTTTCCTGACTCCAGATATTAGGTCCCATGTCCCAACCCTCTGAGCCTGCTCAGCCAAAGCCCCCAGAATCACTCACCCTCCTCCAGCTCTGCTGGACTGATCCTGGAGACAGTGCTGTGGACAGCCTGGACTCCCACTCAGGCTGAGAGTAATACTGGAGGGGGAGCACTAGCTTTGGTCACCCCACAGGCCTGGTCCCAGGGAGGGCAGAAGAGACCCCAGGAGAGTGCCCAGGCCTTCTAGATGTAGTTCCCCAGGCTTTGGGCTTCATTCTGAGGCACCTAAAGCTGCCCAGGGAGTTGCCTGTCATCCCACGGGGGACCTGGAAGAGGGTTTAGCTCTTTCTGTGGCAACACAGAAGCTCGGGCTTTGGTGTCAGGTGGACAGGCCCCACCAGCTGTGAGACCCTGAGGGGTCAGCTGCCCTCTCTAGGCCTCAATATCTCATCTGTAAAATGGGGCCATCTTGTTAGGATCAGACGACTTAGCGATCAAGCAGCGGCAGCAGGTGGGGATCCAAGTCATGCCCAGCTCTGCCACACTTGCCCTTTGGCTTTGGGCAAGACGACTCCTGTCTCTAGGTGAAATGGTTTGGAGAGACTCCTCCGACTGTGGGGTACTGATTCTACCCACACACGGGCTGGCTGGCTGTGCCTGCTCCTCCTTGGGCTAGAGGACACAGCCCATCGTCAACCCTCTCATGAGCCTACGTCACTCAACCTGGATTAAGAATTTGTCCAACACTGGAAACCCACTGGCTGGGCCACACTGACCCCTGCTGCATCTGGCTGCCCTCTCAGCCCTCCCTGCAGGGCCAAGATCAAGGGTTACAGACACAGACCTGGCAGGAGCCTGGAGGTTCTGGTGCATATCACAGGCCATAGAAAACCACCATGTACACTGCCTAGAACAAGCAGGGCCAGTCCTGGGCCACACCTGGACACAGAGGGCCATGGCCCTCCCTCAGGCAGGGGCATGGAAGCTATGGCCTCTACCAAGAATTTCTATGGCTTGGAAAACTGCATAGAGGAGGGAACAGGCGGAGGCACCTGGAGCTGTCCAGCCCAGCAGACGCTGAGTCGAGGAGCTCTGGTGTCCCTCCTGCTCTGGGAACATGGCTCTGTCTGGCCACTGCAGGGCTAAAGTCTAAGATCAGACCAATTGACGCCTGATGGCTTAGCACCACCAGGAGCCCAGAGCTGCCACCGGTCAGTCATGGAGATGGCCAACCCGGGCTCTGGGCACTTTCCTGCTGCTTCCTTTGCTCTCAGCCCCTCATCCCACCTCTGCTGCCCTTCAGGAACATTGCTGGGAGGAACCTCACTGGGATGAGCAGGAGCAGGAAGCTGACAGTGATGGCCTCCTTGGGGTGATGGTGATGGTGATGGTGGTGATGATGGTGATGGTGATGGTGATAGTAGTGATGGTGGTGATGGTGGTGATGGTGATGGTGGTGATGTGATGGTGATGGTGATAGTAGTGATGGTGGTGGTGGTGATGATGGTGATGGTGATGATGGTGATGATGGTGATGGTGATAGTAGTGATGGTGGTGATGATGATGTTGGTGGTAATAGTGGTGATGGTGGTGATGGTGATGGTGGTGACGTGACGGTGATGGTGATAGTGATGGTGATGGTGATAGTGATGATGATGGTGGTGGTGGTGATGGTGGTGATGGTGATGTGATTGTGATGGTGGTGGTGATGATACCGCTCATTACCAGTGGCGAGTTCTGCTCCTTTACATATTGAAGTTTGAACATTAGAGAAGCACACCAAGGCAAGCATTTAAGCAGTGTTTATTTAAAAATGGGTAACACAGACTTCTCCTGAGAGGGAGAAGGGAGCCATAGCTGGTATCCTGGTGTCCCAAGAAGTACACGTGTGCTGTCTTTTATACGTCCTAGACTTTCTTTGTTCTCCTGCTCTCTTCCCCTTTTCTCTCTCTTTCCTGTGTGTGTGACCAGGCCCAGGATGTTTGGTGGGATGGCCAAAAAGGTGAAAAAGCACACAGACAGGGGGAAGGTCCCAGGTGGGGGGATCTGGGCAGGAAGGGGTGTGTAATTAGCAATTCCCTGTAGGGAGAGATAATCCCCAGGACAGGCTACCTTAGCAACAGGTTGGAGCAGGCAGGTTATCTCGATAAGGATAGAGGAGGAGCTCTGAAGGCACTCAATACCTCTCCAACTTTCCAGACCCAGATTGCTTCCTCAATTCGACCTGACTCAATTTACCTATCCACATTGACTGTCTGTCTAACTCTGGCTTCAGTGACAGTGATGGTGGTAGTGGTGATGGTGATGGTGATGGTGGTGATGGTGATTGATGGTGATGGTGATGGTGGTGATGGTGATTGATGGTGATGGTGATGGTGGTGATGTGATGGTGGTGGTGGTGGTGGAGATGTTATCAGTAATGACGGTGTTACCATGTGAGTTGATATTTTCTTTAGTTCATTTTCTGTTGCTGTAACTAAATATCACATTCTGGGTAATTTATAAACAAAGAAAATTGATTTCTTGCAAGTGGGAAGTCCAAGGTCAAGAGATCACATCTCGTGAGAGCCTTCTTACAGGTGAGGATTCTGCAGAGTCCACAGGTGGTGCAGGGAAGGACGCAGCAGGACAGCAAGCTAGGCAGAGAGAGCTCACATCATAGCGAAGCTGTTCCTCCATCACCCATCAGCCCATCAGCCCATCAGTGGATCGCCCCGATCATGAACTTGCTGCCTTGGAGACCCACGCACTTCCCGAAGGTCCTATTTCTCAAACACCACGCATGTGGGACTTCAGAGATCAAGTTTCTAACATAATGAGTTGGAGGGACACATTCAGACAATGGTGGTAGTTGTTGAAGACAGAATTGAAGCATCAGGGTGGGAGATGGCCTGAGGACCAGCCACGAGGGTAGTAACTTCGAGTCTAAGCAGGTGAGGAGGTGCTCCACAGGTGGCCCATCGCTGACCAGCAGGCCCCTGTCTCCTGACAGCCTCACTCCCTGCCTGGTGCCCTCCTCATGAGGCCCATGTCCAGAGGGAGCAGTGGAAGCTCTGGTGGCCACAACGATGCTTTGGTGACACTGTTATAGCTGTGGAAGGCCGACTGTATCCAGGACCACTGTGACAGATGTGGGGACCACAGCAGGGGGATTCTGCAATGGGAGAGAGATTGGGCTCCACTCCAAACCCAGCAGGGGCCAGCTGGAGTTTATAACCAGGGAGCAGGGTGGGGGTTGGTTGATTGGGGGTCTCCAGGGATTCTGGCTACACTGGCCTAGCAGGATTCTTGCTGAAGACAGGCCAGGATGCTCAGGCAGCCTTGTGGGTGGGGGTAGAGGATCAGGAACCCTTTCAGACATCAAGGGGAATCAACACTAAGCTGGTATTATGGTTTGGCTATGAGGTGTTCCCCAAAAGTTCATGTATGAGATAATGCAAGAAGGTTCAGACACAAAGTGATTATGTTATGAAAGCTTTAACCTAATCAGTGACTTAACCCACTGATACGGATTAGTCAAGTGCTAACTATGGACAGGTAGGGTGTGGCTGGAGGAGATGGGTCACTGGGAGCATCCCTTTAGGGTTTATATTTTGTCCCTGGTGAGTGGAGTTCTCACTGCTTCTTGGTGCATGTCCTGAGCTGTCCACCATGTTCTTTCGCCATGATGTTCTGCCTCATCTCAGGCCCAGAGCAATGGAGTTGGCCATCTATGGACTCTGAGACCTCTGAAACCCTGAACTCTAAATAGACTTTTCCCCCTCTAATTGTTCTTGTCTGGTTTTGATGCACACAGGCCTCACAACTAGGGCCGTACAACCCAGGCCATTTTGGTCCCACTAAGGATTATTTCTACTTAGGGGTTTCCCTGCTCAGTTCACCTTGGCCCAGCCCTCCACTGTCCCCTGTTCCAATAGAAGTTGTTATGTTCTTGCCCATTGCACTGAGATTTCTGCTACAGTTTTGTCTTATCTCAGTCATCCTTGATTGTCTTCCAGTGTATCTTTCAGAAACGTCATTAGCTATGAAAAAAAAAAAAACAGCATAAACAAACTGAAGGTAATTATATTTCCTCTCATTTAAAGATTTTTTAGACATGGGAAGGTCACATGTGTTATTTTAGCTTCACATGTTTTGTCAGCAAGTCTCCGATGCCCTCTGTTTTTGCTCTACCATCCGCAGTGTGCAATCTTATCTTAAAGATTGCTTCTTGATCATACAATGGCTGCTGGAGCTCCTGAAACTACTGCTGCATTCCAGACAGGAAGTAAAAGGAAGCGAGAAGATAAAGGAGCAAAGAGCGTTCTGCTAGATGCTAAGCTACCATCCAAAAGTCTTCCTATAAGCCACGCTTTACCATTCATTCACATTTCTTTAACCACCACTATCCCCTTGAGAAAGGGAAGTCAAGATCTTGATGGAACTACCTCCATTTTGAAATAATATTTTAGCCATAACCTGCACAGAATATTTAAACATACAAAATAAAGAAATTCAAAATCTTTTATGAACCCCACCCAGAGTCCGCATCTGCTTGTGTTTTTGTATTCATCCTTCTGGGTTGTATTTTTCCTATACTTACGTTAACAAAATTAGAGATTTACTTTATGACCAGATTTACATGCCATTTTTATTTCCTGCCTTGTTTTTATGAGCATTTTCCCAGCAGGAATTATTTTCTGAAGGTCTCATGATCACTGGCCAGAGGTCCAGCCTGTAACTGCTCTGTAATTGTACTAACCCCCCATTCCCAGGCGCTCACACGGTTCCCAGCTAAGCTGATGCTGGCGTCACCAACCCTGCCCCTAGACCTCTGTCCCCATCTCTGGTTTCCTCCTGAAAACAGATTCTGGTCTCAGAGGGTCAAAGAGTAGACATTTCTCAGGCTTTTGAAACAGTTGTGAGATTGCTCCCCTGGACAGCTGTCCCGGGCCTCCTCCTGTGCAATCTGAGAGAGCCTCAGACCCTTGCTGAGTCCTCTACTCCCCCAGGGTGGCTCCACTCCTGCCCGAGCCTCCCCAGCCCCTCCCTTGGGACTCACAATGGATAAGTTTACATCCTGAAATATCTAATCACGTATTTACTGCCAAGTATTTTTAAAGTCCGCATAATTACTCTCCTTCTATTAAGTTTAATTTGCAGCAAATCTCGCATTAGTGTGAAGTCCTAGGTGCCTGGTGGGATGGAGCTGAGACAGGGTTGGGCTGGGAACAGGAGCAGCCATGACGCCCCAGGCTGGTTCAGCAGCACCAGGTCCCCCAGACCAAGGCCATCTTCCCAGGTGGAGCTGTGGACACCCCACCTGACCTCCCCAGGACCCCTCTGCACTCACCTGGCCAGGTGCAGGATCGACATACTATCTCCCCCAGACACTGCCCCCTCCTCTGCTCCATGGGGGACACTCTCCAGGGTCCTGATAGTGACCAGCCCAGGGACGGGGCAGACCGAGTGCCAGGGCCTCAACAGCCCAGAGACCCCTCACCAGGAAGGATGGAAGCGAGTAGATTAACACCCAGCTTCCCCCTGGGGACACATCCGAATCACGTTCTCCAGGGTCCCCTAAAGAGTCCAGGTGGAACTGAGCCAGCAGCAGCCGTGCCTGGATCCAGCCTTTCCAGCTTCTCCCCGTGCCCTCTGCCCCACCCAGCTGGGCCTCCCGGGATCACCACCCAAGGCAGCCACCTGTCCATGGAGGGCCACCCTCAGGCACCTGGCTCCCTCCCCAGCAGCTGTAGAGTGGAGGTTCAGGTGATGCTCAGGGGACCTGCCTGGACAGGTTGAGGGGAGGGGAGGAAAGAAGAGGGGCAGGCATGACTCAGATTGATAAACTGCCATATCACTGGTATCGAGTGCTCATGTCTATAAACACACACACATGTGCAAGGAGCACGTCCCCCCTGGCAGCAGGCTGCACCCCACCACACAGCTGCTGAGCACCCCACAGCTGCTCAGCTAATCTTCCACCATGTGGGCAGCTTCCTTGGGTGCTGACCACAGAGGCACAGCCAGAAGGGTCAGTGGGTGGGAGAGGAGGAAGCAGGGAAAGCTGAATCCAAGCATCATGGCATTGTGATTCAGTCCTGCTGGGACCTCCTGGACACGGGCCCTACAGACACGAAGCAAACATGTCCCTGGGGGAGGGGACACTGCATTGTGTGACCCCAGTAATCTTTCTTGTGCTCAACTTCAGGCAATCCTCTGCCGCCAGCCCTTCCTGCTGTTGTGGATCAATTCTGCATGCTCTAGATCACCATGTAATAGAAGGGCAGGGCAGTCATCAGCATGATGTTTTAGGGTTTATATTTGTGTTTATTTCCATTGTGTTGATTTAGTTTGTTCTTGTCGATTGCTCAATGGTAGCCCAGTATATGACTAAACCAACAGCTTGTTTATCCAGCAACCTGTTGCTGGACAATTGCGCTAATACCAGTTTGGAGCGATTATGAATTACGTCACTACCATAGCCCATAGCCATGTGGTCCCGCTGTAGACGAAGGGTTGCATTACTTGCTGATACTTAAAAGTAGAATTCCCAAGTCATGGTGCTAGTGTGTTTCACATTGTAACTAATTGCTAAGCTGCTTCCCAAGGTGGCGTCTTCGTCTGCATTCCCTCCAGACATGGACAGGGTTTTCATCTGCCCCACATTCCTCAGTCTGTCTGTCCAAATTTCGACTGAGGACACAGATGCCTGATAACTAATATTCTGTGTGTGTGTGTGTGTGTGTGTGTGTGTGTGTGTGTTGGTATTTCCCATCTCTTCTTTTTTTTTAGTTGTCAATGAAACTCTATTTTATTTATTTATATGCAGTGCTGAGAATTGAACCCAGTGCCTCCTACATGCCAGGCAAGTGCTCTACCACTGAGCCACAGCCTCGCCCCTTCCTATCTCTCCTAATGTGAAATGAATGTTGAAGTCTTCTCCCTCCTTGGTGGAGTTTTCTTTCCATGGCTGGTTGGTAGGGGTTCTATGTATATTCTGGAGATGAGTTCTTTGTCACGGGTACATGTATTGTGACAATTTTTCCCAGTCTGTGATTTGCATTGTCTTAGGTAATGATGTCTTAAAGGACAGAAGGTGATTCTGTTGGTGAAGTCCAATTTATTACCGTTTTTTTTCCTTTCGTGGTTACTATGGTAATACTTTTGTGTGTGCCTATACTCAAAGGAAGGAGACGCTTGCCTAACATGGTTTTCATGTCTTGTTTTATGTTCAAGACGATCATTTCTGAACACAGCCTATGGTGAGGGTCTAGGTGCACAATATGGACATCCAGTTGTCATGGCACCAACTGCTGGTCATGGAACCACCTCAGTCTTGGACAACAGGGGCAGGTGGGTTCATTTGGGGCCTCTCCATTCTGTCTCGTTGACCCATCTGTCTCTTCTTACTTTGTCTTGATGATTATACTTTCATGTTCTTGAAACCAGATGGGACATGCCCTCCAGGTACTCTTTAAAGAACATTGTATCTACTTTAATTCTATTGCATTTGTGTGTAATTTTAATTAGCTTTTTGATTTCTACAAAAAATAATCTGGGTTTTGTGCACATCTGTTAAATCTTTGTATCAATTTGGGTAGAATTTTCATGTCAATAAAATTGAATCTCCTGTTCTAGGAATATGATACATCTACTTATGTAGATATTCCTTAGTTTTCCTGTAATGTAATTTATGATCATCCTAACAGAGGTCTTACATAAAAAATCCTCAAATATTGTGTTTTGGATGCTAAATAAAAATAGTATCTTTTACAAATGTTTTTAAAACAAGTGTTTGTTATTAGCGTGGAGTTGGAGTCAGCAAACTTTCCCTGTAGAGAGCCAGAGAGTAACGATTACAGGCTTTGCAAACCATTTTAACTCACCATTGTAGCCTGGAAGTAACTCTAGACAGTATGTGTGTTAGTCAGCTTTGTTTTGCTATAACAAAATACCTGAAATAATCAAGTTATAAAGATGGAAAGTTTATTTGGGATTAAGGTGTGAAGATTTCCATTCATAGTTGGTTGGAAGGTACTGTTGCTTCCAGCAAGGTACCACATCCAGACAGGAGAGCAGGAGGAGCACAGGAGCCTGCCTCCTGGCCAGGATGCCGCAAAAGAGAGAAAAGATTGCAGTCATCTAATCCCCTTCGAAGGCACGCCCCCAGTGACCTGCGACCTTTCACTAGGCCCCACCTCTTAAAGTGGCCACCACCTCCCAATAGTGCTACCAGCTGGGTACCTCACCCTCAACACAAGGGCCTCTGGTGACAGTCCAGGTCCAAACTATAGCAAAATGTCCACAAATGATCCTTGTTTATGTTCCAATAAAAATGCATTTACAGAAACTGAAGTTTGATTTCTGTATGATTTTGTATGTCACAAAATATTCTTCTTTCTGGATTGTTTGCAAATATTTAACAAAGTTTAAAGTATTCTTAGCACATAGGCCATACAAGAACAGGTGGCGAGGCAGCTTTGGCTCCTGGGGCACAGTTGCCACCTCTGGCATGAGGAAACGAGTCACACCATTTGACTCATTCAGGCAACGCGTTCAGTCTACTTCCAGCTTCAGAGAGAGCTTGGCTGGCCGCTGCACCTTGAAATTCACAACGAGTTGGTGAGAGAGCAGGGCCAGCATCAGAAGGAAGCAGGGCTCCCGCCTGGCAGGCAGCTGTGGGAGATGGCGTGTGTGTGAGCCCGTGCACATGCATGCGTGTGCACGCACCTGCCCCAAGGGAGCACAGGCTTGATTGGGGTGTGTGTGTGAGAGACAGTTGAAGGTGCGATGTGAAGGTCACGGAGATGGACAGGTGCCCAAGCCTCAGAGTGTGGGTCTGACAATGTCTGAGTGAGCATGGCTTTTCCCTGGAGGATGGTCTCCATGTGGCATGGCCTTACCAGATAGTGTCAGTGACCCTCAGCAGGTCCCCTGTGGCCCCCAGCCCATCCCCAGGCTGAAGCCTGACCTTCTCTTCATGCTGCTGTCCCCACCCCAGAGAACGCCTGGCTCCAGGACAGGAGCAGACGGAATCCCAGTTGTTCCTATTTGGTTTTTAGATTATGGAACAAAAATTAAATTTAAGCTGTTTTCAGGGAGGTAATTTTCCTAATTGCTCACCCTGCTGCACAGGTCCCCATGACTTGATTAACTTTTAATTAGATTAATTAGATGGGAACATCAGGCACAGAGGAGGGGACCATCTGAAGCCCAGTGAGTCCCCCACACCCAGGACAGGGCCAGGGGAAGGGCACACATCCCAGGACTCCTCTGGCTTCTCTGCTTCTCCCTTCCCTCACGGGGCAGTGTCTCTCCCTCTTCTGTCTGTCCCCTCTCTCCTGGGCTTCTGTCCTGCTATGAGAGGGAGCCCACCTGTCCCTTCTCTCCTCAGGGGGAGCCGTGCCTTCCCTGTGTCATGCAGAGAGGGGTGATCACTATGTGCAAAGGAAAGACGCCCAAGTGACATGGCAGTCACCTTCCACAGCAGTGGGCCCGGGGGACCCGCTGAAGGCTCAGGGAAGGTCTGGCCCTGTTCTCAGCCTCAGGACAGCTGGAGGGTCTGGGGGTCCCTGTCTCTCCTCCTTGGCCCAGGCTGGTCCTCCCCTCCCACAGGGTCTGTGGCAGAGAACCTTGTCCCAGACGCCTATCCCTTCTGGGTCCTGGCCCCGCTGGGCACCACCTTCCTTCTGCTGCCAGAGCCAGAAGCCTCCCCTGTCTGTGCTGTGCCTCCCCTGTCCCCTGGAGTCTCCTTCATCTCTGAACCTGTCCCCACTGTCCTTGCCCAGCCCAGGGCACCCTGTCCTCTCCAGACACAGATGTCCCTGGTCCCTGCCCAGGGCCCCTACACCCAGGGTACAGCTCCCCTGGACCAGACCCCTGCTGTGGCTCCCAGGGCTCCTGAAAGATCTGAGGGACTTTAAGGCCTGGGTGACCTGGCCACGGGGCCCCCAGCCCCTCCCCTCACCAAGGCCATCTCACTCCCCAGCCCATAGCCCAGCTGGGTGCAGGCCCTGCAGGTACCTGTCCATCTCCTGGACGCCCGGTCCCCACCCCCCCGCCTCCCTCTCCACAGGCTCTGCTTGTTCCTCGGTGACAGTGCCCTGAGCTCTTGCTCTGTGCCAGGCCCTGCATGGGGGCCTGACGTGGTCCTCAAGTAGTTCTCACTGCAGGCCTGGGCAGCTGGACCCCTTCCACAGACGAGGACACCGAGGCAGAGACAGGAGGCGTCTGGCCGAGCCCACTCGGCTGGGGAGTGGCGGAGCTGGGACTTGAACCCAGCTCACGGCGTGCCGCTGCCCCCCCGTCCGGGCCTCCTCTGCCCTCCTCCACACTCCTGGGTTTCCCCAGACAAGCACTCCCCGTCAGGTGAGGCCGGATCTGTGAGCCCCCCGTGGCCACCCTGGGTCTCACCTGTTTCTGACCCCCAGTGCCCAGCGTGGGACCCAGTGTGTGGCGGATGCTTTGACAGGATCTGCTGACGAAGGTGGCGTCCCTGCTGGCTCCTGGACCATGGCCTCCTTTCCACACCCCTCCCACCCCTTGAAACTTCAGTAAGCAAAGCCTTTAAACCAAAACCAATTTTACAGTTCATTTGAGTTAATCACGGCTGCTCTTCCTGGAAACCATCTCCCCAAATTGTCAGCAGAGAGGCAAGTGGCCTGCTGGCACCACCCCACCTCCACCTCAGAGCGCTGGGACCACAGGAGGGGCCGAGACCCCAGCACCCAAGGCAGTGTCCAGCTCTGGCTGGCTGTGGGGGGCCCTGGGGCACAGCAGTGAATGGCAGGCCTGGCCTCGGCCTGATGAGCTCACCGGGCACAGGAAGAGGCCAAGTTCAAACTCACAGAAGTGGTCGTGTAGCTGGTGATGAGTTACAAGTCGATCGTGCAGACACCTAATAATGCTAACTACACCACCCTGGCAGCTGGGTAAGCTTTGTGGAGCCTCAGTTTCTCACCTGTAAAATGGAGATCCTGGTGGCATCATCCCTGTAAGATGGCGTGAGGTCCAACTAAGAGGCGCCTGGCGCTGGGTGGATGTATTACTCATTCAGAAGGCCACACCCAGATACAGACTGGGTGGCCGGAGGGACAGAAATGGATCGTCTCACAGCTTAGAGGCTGAAGTCTCAGATCAAAGTGTCAGTGAGTTGGTTTATTCGAAACTTCCTCCCCTGGCAGAAAGTGGCCATCTTCCCCGTGCCTTCACATTTGATGAGGGCCCCACCATATGGCCTGGCTTTCACTGACTTACCCCTCTGAGGGCTTTGTCTCCAAACACAGCCACATCCTGAGGTCCTGAGGGTTAGGACAGACAAGTCTGGGGAGGGGACAGGATTCAGCCCATGATTTGTGCTCAAGAGAATTGAGTTGAGTCCATTTATCCATAAATCACGAAAGCCTGTGTGTTCACAGAAACTCTATTCATTATAGTCAAGAAAGGAACAGCCCAAATGTCTGTGAGAGAATGGATAAATGCATTTGGAGATTGATAAAAGTGGAAATACACTGCTTTTTTTCTTGGTACCAGGAATTGAGCCCAGGGGCACTTAACCACTGAGCCACATGCCCAGCCCATTTTTGTATTTTATTTGGAGACAGGGTCTCACTAAGTTGCTGAGGCTGGCTTTGAACTCCTGCCTCAGCCTTCAGAGCTACTGGGATTATAGGATTATGCCACCGCATCCAGCTGAAAATACACAGGATTTTTAAAAGTAAAAAAACTAGTAACACACACACAACATGTAAAATCCCAACCTTTTTAGGAAAAAACAAACAAACACATGCAAAAAATTTACTTTAGAGCCAGAGGCATACATCTGTCATCCCAACCACCCCAGAGGCTCAGGCAGGAGGATTGTAAGTTTGAGGCCAGCCTCATAAATGTAGTAAGACTGTCTCAAAATAAAAATAAATAAATAAAAAGGCCTGGGGATGTAGCTCAGTGGTAGAGCACCCCTGGGTTCTATCCACAGGATCACATTCTTAAAAAATCTACTTCATGATTCCATTAAAATGAAGTATTCTATGATGATAGAAGCCAGAATAGTGGATATCTCTCAGGGTTGAGGGGTCAATTGCAAAGGGAACAAAGAAATGTCCTGGGATATGGGAAATGTTCAAGATCTTGAGCTGATCCTGATTACATGGTACACACCCTCATAAACATCCATGCAGCCAGCTCTATCAGCTTCTGCTATGCAGCAAACTACATATTTGGTGCTAAATCACACCCGTGTCTTTAGCTCGCTGTTCCAGGCTGGCTGTGCAATCGGTCTGGTGGAGGCTAGCTCTGCCCATGTCCCCTGGGTCTGGGGCTGGCCAGGTGTGGGCTGTACCTGGATGACCTGAGATGGCTTCACCCATGTGTCTGGTAGGTGGAAGCTATCAGCCAGGTGCCTCCTCTCTCCTCCGTGTAGCTTCTCACCTCCAGCAACTCTTTGCTACCTCTGCCAGTTCAGCAAGAGCGAGAAATCCCCTCCGGGCAAAGGTGCTTGGAGCCTCTGTCTGTCTAACGCTTGTTAGGGCTCCCACTGGCCCAAGCACGTCCGTTGGCTAACCCAGACAGAAGAGGTGGAGAAACAGACTTCCTTCGGGTGGGGGGCTCTGCAGTGCCACGAGGCAGGAGCGTGGATGTGAGGGGGAAAAGAACTGCTGCGTTTCCCCCACTACACAGGCGACTCCAGTTCTGCATTTTACATCATGCGAGTTATATCTCCATGCCACCAAATAAGCAGAAAAAATAGAGAGTCAGGTCAGATGACAAGGACAGGCGCTTTGGGCTCCAGTATGTTCTAGCCTTCCAAATAGCCCCAGCTTAAAGGGAACCAGGATTCCATAGGGACAGGTGTGTGTGTACGAGTGTGCGTGTGTGTGCGCGCGCGTGTGTGTAGACGGGGAGTAGCTTCACAATTTGAAGTCTCAGGGTCCATTCAGTAGGAAGGAGAGAGTATCTGGGATGACTGACAGATGAAGCTGCCCGAGGCGGCTGGGGAACTGGGCTGAGACCCAGATGGGACACGCGATGTCCTGGATCAGCCAGTGCAGCGTGAGATTGAGTTTCAGCACCATGGAGAGGTCTGGGACAGTTAGAGGACTTTCCCTCGACCTGGGCCCAGGACCACCCATTTCTGTGTATTTGGTTACCAGACACACACTCTTTCAAACTTGATTTTGTTGCCAGAACTGAGGGCATGGGCGCTGGGGCCAGATTCCTGGAGTTCAAGTCTTGCCTGTGTCACACGAGCTGTGGACTTTTGGAGAAGTTGCTTGACCTCTGCGCCATGGCCGTCTATCTGCCAAATGAGGAAAATAATGGTAGTGACCTCATAGGAGTGTGACGAGGGCTAATTCACAATAGTGAGCTGCTTAACATGGCAGCTGGCACATGGTAAGTGCTAAGACATCAGTTACTGTTATTGCCATGAGTATTATCATCCCCGAGGGCTTTTTTACATAAGATGGAAAGGACCTAGAAGGTTCCACGACCCCAGGAACCTGAAAACTTGTTCCATGACTTTAGGTGAGCTGTGTGACCTACCTGGACCCCATCCCTACTCTGCAAAATGAGGCAGTTTGCTCTTTCCAAAGCAGTAGAGTTTGTCCTTTTAACAAGAAAATGAATTCACATATCACTTGGTAAACTCAGTAAAATAATAAAATGAACCAAAGTAATCTAAAATTTTAAGATTTTTAAATTTCATTGAGAAGATACTGGACTAGGTGAGGTAGTATTCCTGTTTCCAGTAAGCCCTATTTATTCTAGGTCTTGGATTCAGAACTTGAAGGAGAACAGAGTCAGGCATGGGAGTTACATGGAAATGGAGGTCCCCTTCCCTCCTCAATTTGCCTAGTTACTCTGACTTTGGGCCACTCTGAGCTGTGACGCACAGGCACTTGCCACTCCTCACATTGCTTCAGCCATGCTGGTGTTTCTTTAGCTTCTCAACTAGTGAGGATCCTTCCCTCCTCAGAGCCTTCTCACTGTTGTGCCCTTTTCCAGGAATGTGCAGTATCATTCAGTCTTGCAGATGAAGAGACAAATAACAAGTGGTTCCAGTTTTAACAAAAGGAATTAAAAGGAAGATTATTTGGTTCATTCAACACAAAAAATCCAGGAGTTGATGGCTTCAGGTGTGGCTGGTCCAGGAATTCAAATGGTATCCTTTCAGAGCTTAGTATTCCCATCTGTTCTGCTTTGACATCTCTCACGGGTACATTCTCCCATGTAAGTGAGATGGCCCTTGGCAGTGTCAGGCTTATGTCACCCTGGATACTTGGCCCTCTCTCATAACAGTTTTAGCAAACTCTCTGGTGTGATTCTCATTGGCCTGCCCTGTCGTCTGCCCACTCCTGAAATGATCACTAGCCAGGGGATGTATAACAAAATGGCCAGGCCTGGGTGGCAGGAACCAGAGGCTGGGTCAGCCCCATCCAACAGACCAATGAGCAAGGGTCATCTTCAAAGGGAAATTTGGGGTGGTCCTTCCAGAAGAAGGGACATGGATGTGGTTCAGGTAAAGAAATAACAGGAAGCCCACCCACATGAACTCCTGCTTCAGGTTTCAGCATATGATGCCCTTCTGAGAAGACTCTGACCCGGATCCAGGTCAGGGCCCCTCAATCTCCTCCCTTTGATTCTGAACTCTTATTTTTCTACAGCTAAAATGTATGGAGAGCCAAATATGTACAGGCAGTGTTCTAAGAGCTTGGGAGCTATTAGTGAAAACAGCCCTTCCAACATCCTACAAAGTAGGTGTTCTGAGATCTCAATTTTAGAGATAAGGAAACAAGCCCAGAGAGGTTAAGTAATGTGCCCAAGGACCAGCCAAGAGGTGGCAGACATGGCATTTCAGCCTCATGGGTCACTTTTCAGCTCACACTTTTTAAACACTATTTCAAAACAATCGTGAGCAAGGGTGAGTTTGCACATGCAGGCACACATTCACACAAACATATACACACATGCTCATGGGAACACACATCTGTTCTCACCTCCAGGCTCTCAAAACACACACTTGCTCACAAAGGCATTCTTGCATCCGCACACTTAGCTGCACACACTCACGAAGGCACATTCCCGCCCCCATCCACGCATCCGCCCATAGGCACGTCACACACATGCTCACACCCAAAATCACTCACATGCACTCACATGAACACATCTCACACTCACACACGCTCACACACAAGTCTCACTGCCTCACATGCTTGTGTGCACACATGCACTCTCACACTCAGATACACATCTGCCTGCGTCACAGAACATGCGTTCACGCCCATTTAAGCATTCACTTGCACACCTGTCTGAACACATCCTTACCCACACTCTGTCACACACACTCGCTCTCTCGCACACACACTCGTGCACAGGCACATTCACACGTATGCACCTGCTCTCAGCAGGCACGTGCACACACAGGAGGGGCTCCTCTCCCCCTGCTCGGGACCCACGGGGCTCGTCCTGTTGCTCCGGCTGTCTGCACCCCGGCACCTTCCCCCAGGCCCTGCAGGACTGTTGTCCTGTTTCTCCACGGGGACTGGAGTCCTGCGACACGGCAGTGCCCGCGGCCCCCTCCTGCCCCTTTGCTTCCTCGCCCTCTCCTTCCCGGCTCTCTCCCCTTCCGTCTCCTCATCTCCACACCTACTTCACCTCCATAGCTAATTAAATGATACCATGGAATGC
>PVHX01028202.1:0-18406 GCA_004024805.1 Geosciurus inauris | reverse complement strand
TTTTTTTTTGGCACTGGAGATTGAACTCAGGGGCACTCTACCACTGAGCCACATCCCCAGCCCTATTTTGTGTTTCATGTAGAGACAGGGTCTTACTGAGTTGCTTAGCACCTCGCCATTGCTGAGGCTGGCTTTGAACTCGCGATTCTCCTGTCTCAGCCTCCCTAAGTGCTGGGAATACAGGCTTGCACCACCGCGCCCAGCTTCTCTTACCGTCTTAAGACATGCAAAGTCTGAATCTCCTTTTTGTCCCTGAATCTTTAATCTCAACCTTCAAATAAACTAAATTATCCTATTTTCTTTCTTTTATTATTTTACTTTTCGAGAATTAAGTTTCCTCTTTTAGAACCCCCACTGTTTCTCTGAGCTATGAGTTTCCCTCCTACTACATCTTTTCTCTCTCTACTGCTTAGTGCTACACATATATTAAAAAGGAATTAACTATATTTGTTTTGATTTATTCACCTCAAAGTGCAGTCCCTTTGTTTTGTTTTTGTGGTACTAAACCAGGGCCCCATGCAGGCTAGTTCAGCATTTTATCACTCAGCTATATCCCCAACCCCTAGATCTAGTCACTTTCTAAACAAGCTTTAAGAGAGACACTGATCCCAATAGGTTAGTGAAAGAGCTCCCACTGAGATTATGAAAAATTCCATAATCATGTCACCGACATGTTTCTGTCCTTAATCTTGGCTGATCTTGCAGCAAGATTCGACACAATATTTAATGCCCTTTCTCTACAAAATACTTTTCCCTGGTCTTTGTAACATTTTCTTCTGTTCTTTTGTTCTCTTCCTTTTCTGATCATCCCCACTCAGTATTCTTTGCTCTCTTAACCAATTCCAGGTGACAGCTTTCAGCTTTTCAAGGATTTTGTTTAGTACTCTGTCATATCATTTCTTCCTTCATTCTCATCCCAGGCTCTCTAATGTGATAAATAGGATATATGGAGAGATAAATAGATAATCGAAAGATAGATGGAATATTATATGCACACAGTGTATAATGCCATACATATGTATTGTATCCCTTTGTTGGTGTCATGGTCCCTAATGCTTTATGATTTTTGGAGTCTTGCAAAGGTGCCTCTACATTGGATAAGCAGTCACCTCTTCCAGACTTTATGACTTGCTTCACTAAGCAAAGACTTCCACAGAGACATAGGGGCTAGGTGTTGTGGCACTGAGTCTAATGACACAAGGTACCAAATATGGGGCATATGGCAGATCCAGGTCTGGGGATGCATGATGCTCCATTGGCTCAGAAAAGGTCAAAGGCAAGGAAAGTCTATTGCCAACTGTACGTACCTATATATCCATTGTTGTAGAAAGATGAACAGTGTGCACATATGCAGTTGCAGGAGCCAGTTGTTTGCCAGAGTCATTGATCAGATTGGCTTTGGGGTTATTGGCAGTTGTGAGTCTAAGGTACAATTGTGCATGTGCGTAAAACTGCAGGAGTCTGCTATGGGTGAAAGCACAGTTTTGTGAGCAAAAGTTTAGGGCTGGTGCACTGCTCTTTGCACATACAAAACTATAGGGGCTACAGCAGGCAGTGTTCACAAGCCTGGAAGCAGGAGTAAGCTGTAGGTGCTCATGCAGTTCTAAATACCTCTACCCGTGGTGGGGGTACTGAGGCCATTTTCCAGGTATGTGTTCAATAGTTGTGCTGGGTAACTGGGATGGGACATTTGTCACAGAAGCCGGGTTGGCTTAGGAACATGTAAACACTGATACTGATAGCAAAAATTGCCAGGATTATCAGTGACAAAATCTGTTACAATGTGGCTGTGCTAGATGTTGGTTTCCTCAGCTGTGAAATTTGGTGCTACTATATAGGAAGTCTCTTGGGTCCTCAATGAGGAACACTGGGGACTTCTTGGTGGAGAGGGCCACAGGAGGTAGACAGAAGTCTTCCCGGAGCAAATCAGAAGTAGATGCCTGCTGTATCGTGAGCAATGGTCATTGTCATAGTTTTTTGCTCTGTCATCTCTAGAAGTCTCTGCTATGCAGGTCTACCCTGTGATGGTGGTGGGGAGTGTGTAACTAAAGCTACTAGTTCTGTCAGGGCCTTTCCCCTCTGAATTTTGGAGCATTTATTGTTCGGTTCACTCTCCTTTTATCTCAGAAAGGGATTTGTGTTCCAGGGAGCTCCTTTTTAATGCTGTCTGGAGAGACAATGCGGAGATATTGGCAAAAAGAAAAGGCTCTTTTTGACCCTTTTTATGTGAATATTCTTATGTTTTCTTTCATGGTATCATCATGGCTTATTAAGTGGACTCTTCTGCTCTTTTACAATTATTTTTGTTAATGAATAGATGCCAAGTTTTATTCTTTGTAGAAGGAAGGAAGACTGGAATCTCATCTGCCATCTTGCTGATACAACTTTTCAAAAATGAGACAAATGGGTTTGAATGTATAGTTTACTATTTGTTTAATTATAGGACTAATTTTCTAGTTTTGAGTTTTAATTATTCGTGAAATGGTGATAATATGCTTTTAAAAAGATACCCTGTTAGCTGCTCATAATTAAATTAACATTGTATACATTTTACTAATGTTATTTTTGTGCCTAACAATTTACAGTAAATCACTTATTGGCAGTAATTTTCACTCCTGTTGCAGCAGCTTTCAGTGATTTCACCAATAATTGTTTTTCAATGTTCTCCAGTTATTTCATTTCTTTTGGTGCTACAAGAGTTCTTAGGTCATTCAGTAATTTTCTCTCCTTATTTGTAAAATGGAAGCTCACTAGATTAATCCTGGGGAGCTCTCAAAGGACAGCTATTGGCCTGCATTACTCTTTTAAGAAACTTGTCCCCAAGATTACATCAATAAATAAAATCTGTGTAACATCACACACTATTTTATTATTAGCTCTCCTGTCACTGATACTTTAAATTTTTCTTTGGCATATGTTCACATTTATTTCAGGTATCATCTCTTTAACTCTGGAAGTATTTAAACTTGGCAAAAAGTTTTTTTTGTCAATTTTTATTTCCCCAAAATAAAGTGTCATTATGCAAATTAAGGCTAACACAAGGCCCTATATGTTGCCTATTTAGGCTACTTAGGTTTACAGAAAAGCAAAGGATGTTTACATATGCCACTGTATATGCCATTTACTGATATTTTAATTGTAACACAGCATTTAAGACATACAAGATATAAAATGATAATAACAAATATTTTATATTCATCAAATGGAATTTAACATAAAATATCGTCAATATACTTGAACCTACCTTTGGAGATTTCTGAGTTTATTAATCACAGAGTTAATCATACTTCAGAGTTAGTTAGTTATATATTTGATTTCATATATAGAGAGAGTTATAAAATAGTGAAATTGATAGATAAAACAAATGAAAAACAAACCCTAAATGCTCATGGATTGACAGAAATCTTAAAGATGTACAATGCAAAATTTTAAAGATAAGCATACACAAATCTTGAATTATATTTGGAGATTATTTTAGCACTTTTACAAAGAAATAAGATAACTAGGCAACATTGATCTTGATGACTTAGATGATTTAAATGGCACCAAGAAACCACTAGATTTAATAGATTTTTAACAAAATTATCTCCAAACAGTAAGGCATATATATTTTCTAGTCCACAACTCATCCAATAATTTTCAAGATAAATCACTTTTCTGGTGGTGTAGGAGGAAACAAACCCATTCATCATACGGAGTATGTTCACTGATCACCTAGGAATCAAATCTGAAAATAATAAGCATATATAAAAAAAGAAAAATGTATGATCTTCATCTAACTTCTAAAGAAAACATGGTTCAAAGGAATAAATCACTAGATATGTTACAGAATATTTTAAGCAAAACTGAAATATAAAAAGATAATAAAAATATGAGATGTAGTTAAATCAATGGTTACAGGAATCATTATAAACTTAAAAGCTTGTAACAGAAATAACAGCCTAAAATTAATGATATAAACTTCCCTTTAATTACTGGGGAGAGAAGAGCAAATTAAACCAAAGTAAGCAGAAGAAAGAAAACTATACAGATAAATACAATAGTAAAAGAGAAAATGTATAAACAAGAGTCAAGTCAATGAAATTATAAGCTTGTTTTCTTAAGGACAAACAACACTGATGAATCTTTAACTATCCTGATCATAAATAATAAGAGAATTCACAACTTATATCAATAATGAAGTAGAAGACATCACAAAAGGCACTGAACATATTAAAAGATTATAAACCCACAATAAAATAGGGAGGAGAAGAACAGAAATTCAGAGGATTAGACAAAGGAAAATGAAGGAAAGGAAGGTGGGAGATGAATAGGAAAGACAGTGGAAGGAATGTGACATAACTTTCCTATGTACATTATACAAACACATCACAGTGTATCCCACAATTGTGTATATCTTCAAGACTGGGGCCCTAATTAGAATAATTTATATTCCATACATGTATAGTTTTATCAAAATGGGCTCTGCTGTCATGTGTAACTAAAAGGAACCGATAAAGAAGATCATAAAATATAGGCAGTTTTCTAATAAATTCACAATTTAAATGAAATAAACAATTTTGTGAAATACATTATAGCACAGAGTTATGAAGAATAGAAAAACTGAGCTGGGCATGGGGGATAGTAATTCCAGCCACTTGGAAAGCTGAGGTAGGAGGATTGCAAGTTCAAGGCCAGCAATTTACCAAGGCTCTTAGTAACTTAATGAGATTCTGTCTAAAAATAAAATAAATAAATAAAAAGGACTAGGGGTGTACCTCAATGGTAAAGCACCACTGGGTTTTATCCCTGTACCCCTTCCCCCCAAAAAGGAAATAGAAAGACTGAGTATAATCATGCCAATTAAAGAAAATAAACGAGTAATTAAAAACTTATCACAAAATAATCTCTAGATGGAGATGATGCATGTGATGAAATCTAATTCTATCAATCCTAGACAAACCCTTTCAGAAAACAGAGGAGGAAAAAAACTTCCAGTCTATTTTCTCCTTTGACATCCAGCATTAACTTACTACAAAACTTAATGAATTTATTAAAAGGAATTAAATCATACAAAATATTTCTTATAAAACATATATATATATTTTTGGTACTAGAGATTGAACTCAGGGGCACTCGAACACTGAGCCACATATCTAGCCCTATTTTTGTGTTTTGTGTAGAGATAGGGTCTCACTGAGTTGCTTAGGGCCTCACCATTGCTGTGTCTGGCTTTGAACTCGCGATTCTCCTGTCTCAGCCTCCCTAAGTGCTGGGATTACAGGCTTGCATCACCCCGCCCTGCTACATATTTTAAGTAAAATAATAAATCAGTTCAAATAAATTATAATAATTTAAGAAAAAATGACCTATGTGTCTTTTCTTATGGATACAAATTTGATTTAATCTTCAAAATTAATTTACCATGTTCATTTAAAAAGAAAGAAAATCATACATTAATTTGAATAAATGAAGAATGTAGTTTCAAACATTCTAAAACCATGAATAATAATAAACTCAGGAAATAAAGAAGTGATTCAATCTGAGAAAAACACAATGATCTTATTCTTGTCAATATACTCAATTGTGAATGATTGAATGGTTTTATTATGAGAATAAGGCAAGGTATACACTTGTTCCATTTCTTTCCTGTGTTGTTCTGAAGGTACAGTGTCACAGGTCACAGAAAAACATGAAATATTTTTTTAAAAAATGGAAAACAATAGGCAAACATGTCTATCATATAAGAATTCTAGAAAGTTTGTACAAAAGCAACTAGAGCTGTGAAGCAAACTCAGCAAGGGCATAAAATACAAATTCAATAAAAATATTTTATTTATATATGCTATATTAACAAGAGATTGAATGATGAAATTAAAATAATTTTACAATGGCATAAAATATGTAATTCATAAAGATAAATTTGCTGAAATATCCCATCTATGCATTTAAAACTCTAAAACTTTACCTGGAGAAATTAAAGACCTAGAAATTAGAGACATAAACTGTGTTCACTGATTGAAAATTCATCATTGTTAAGGTGTCAGACATCTATCTATAACCTGAACTATAGAATCAATGTAATTCTCATTACAATCTCAACAGAAAGATTTCTCCAGAAATAAACAAGTTTATTTAAAACTGTATAGGACCACACAATTAAAGTAAAATAACAAAGATAACTTTAAGAATGAAGCAGGAAAACTTACATTGCAAGATTTTCAAGCTATACTGTAAAGTTACAGTCATCAGGATGGTTTAGAACTGACATAGAGACAGTCATATAGATCACTATCTTGGAGTACAGTATTTAGAAATAAAGCAACACATATATGGTTGATTGATTTTCAGCAAAAGCACCAGGAAAATCTAACACTTGAGGGAGAGTATTTCAGTAAAAGGCACTAGAATATCTGTAATTTAAAAAATAAACCTATTTATCTTTCTCCTAAATATATCATGAAACCATATATTGAAATAAGAAATACAATTTTTACTTTTCTATGAGAAATTAGAAGAGAAAATCCTTGAAACTATGGGCTACAAAAGACTTCTTAGAAATTACTACTTAAATATTTAATTAATTGTAAAATAAAAATTATCTTTTTAAATTTTATTGTGATTATAACCTCTTTAAAAGGTACTGCTATGACAATTTGGAGGCAAATCCGAAATTAGAAGAGGATATTCAAAATCTATATAGCTGAAAAAGGACTGGTATCAAGAATATTCAAAAGCATAATTTTCTAGTAAGAAAATAATTAAACATAGAAAAAGTATTTAACAAACACTTTACAAAAAAGATGTACAGATGGGCAGCACGCATGTGCAAATACTCATCGGGGAGCTACAAAGGAGAGTGCTACATGTTCACATCCACTGTAATGGCTGTGACTGTAAAACACCGGCAATACCAATTGTTGGTAGACATGTGGAGAAACTGAAACTTTCATATGTTTTGGCAGGAGTACATCATTGAATATTCATTTGAGAATTTGTTATAAAATTAAACATAAATTGAATTTTTAACCTAATGAATCTACTCCCAGGTATTTATCCAAATAACAACATATGTGCACCTAAAGACTTGTACATGAGTATTTTTTGCAACTTTATTGACTAAGCTGGTTAAAAAAAAATGGCCATTACTCTAATGCCCAGCAACAATTCAACAGATAAAGAAATTTATCATCACATGGAAAAACTACAATAAAAGAAATGTGATACTGCTTGGTACATATGATAATATGAATAAATATCAAAAGAAATATGCTGAATCAAAGAAGCCAAACAAAGAGAAGTAAATGAAATACTAGAAAAGATAAAATCAATCCGTGGCAATAGATTGTCTAAGACTGACAGGGAGAGAGATGGACATGACTGCAAATTTGCAATAGAGAACTATTTAATGCTGGCGAAATTGTTCCATAATGGATTTGGTGGTATTCTTTCTAGAAACTCTTTGGCCTGCACAAGTAAACTGAGTGTATTTTCTTGTATATAAATTACACCTCAATAAAGCTGATTAAAAACAAAAGCAAAAACTAGTAAGAGAGCTAATAATATATGTCATTTGAAGACTTATTTCATTCATTCTAAAAGAGAACATGATCTTCTGGTGATGGATTTCAAGGATCAGTTGTTGTGGTTCTATTACCAACTATCCAATTAACTTGGGATGTGACCTGTACAAAATCACTTCACTGCTCTGTTTCTAATTTCTTCTTTTCAATAAAGGAGAATCACTTCAGTCTTAAAAATAGACTGATAATTTTGTAGTAATTGAAGTCACAATGTGCATTGCAATGTCAACTTATCCTTCAATGCACCCAGAACTTATGCTGGAAACAGACTCTGTAAATACTTTCCCCATGTGGATTTAGGGATCCGAAGTGTACAAAGTGAAGGTTCACATGAAGAACCTCAGGAGAGCTTTAGTATTCATGTTTCTTTTTCTTTTTTGAATTATATTTCCAGCAATAATATCTTCTCATTAGCATTTTGTCCTCAGACAATGTGTGCAAATGACCTGAGGCAAAATCCACACTTAATTACCTTGGTACCTAATGCATTCCTAAAACACAGGTGGCTCTACACATTTGTTGGCATTTACTTGTTGTAGCAGACACAAGCCAGAAATGTTGAGTGATTTATTGGGATTTGAAGGAAGAAGAGAGGGTAGAGACGAGGAGACACATTTTAATCTTCTTCACGTCAAGGAAGCAGGTTTGTAAGTTTTAGATATTATGAAGAATGTTGGAATCTATCAACTACATGTCTGACATTTTAGAACTTTAATATCTGAAATTTCTATTTAGATAGTACAATGTTTTCTTATTAATCGTGGCAAATTGAGCTTCATGCTTAGACCTCCGTTGCTGTTATATATAACCTTCTTTTCTTCTTGTTTAGACATCCACAATTATTCCTAACTGGTTTTCTTGCTTCCTGTTCACCACTCCTTAAAATCTTAGCCAGTTTTCAGGCTACAATGAGATAAGTTGAACATGTAATCAAGACCATGATGGAATTCTGATTACAGTTGTTAGAGTACTTAGAATAGAATATAAACTCATTTTGCAACAAGCGATTTGATCCCTTCCTTCATCCTGTCTTGTATCTGTGTGCTTCAGGTTCAACTCCTTAAACCATGTTTGTTTGTTTCTGCCTCAGGGCATTTGCACACATTGTGCTATCTACCTGGAAAAGCTTTCCCAACATATTATATCTTAACGTTTGTTTTTTTTTATTTAGGTCTCAGCTTATACCTCACTCCCATTCATTATGCTTTCATGTCTTCCTTACAGTGTTTATTACCATCAAAATTACATTTTTAACTTATTTATTGTCTGTGTCCTATAAATTTGACTAGAACAAAGTCTGTATCACCTCTACTGCTCAGCATACTCTGCTAGATTCTCCTTTCTTTCTACTTTTCATTGCCTCTCTTTCCACATCATTTTTGTACAGTTTATAGTTTCATAATTCTCTAATTAATTTTATATTCTTTTTGTACATTAATGTAAATTCAAATAATATTTGAAAAGAATATTTATACTTGTTTAGGGGAACATAATAACAAATTGAAGTTTAAAAATTTCCACATAAAATGGGAAATTCTATAAAGGCCAGATCCAAAACTTCCATTGTGATTCCAATCACTAAGTTTCAAAAAAAACATAACTTTCGATTTTTTAAATAAAATTTGCAGAACAATTTGAAATGTTAGAATGACAAACTTCCTAATTCTTGATGGAGGAATCATTTTAATTTTAATTTTATTGGCCATTGGCATGACCATATCATATAAAGAACAAATATCTGGCATAAAATAAAAACTAGATAAATTCAACTTATATAATTCAACCATATTTTCCACTCATTTAATTCCACTTACTTTTATAGCATATTCTAGTTCACTGTCTCAAGAAGAAAAACTCAAGTACATGAATTTTATATTACAATTTAAATCACAGTATATGTTGTAATTAAAAATGTAAGAATTTATTTTTTTCAAAAACTTAGTGCCAGGAGGATTCAATATATACTCCATCCATACAACATTTAGGCAAATAATATGTCAAAATTACTATATCACATACTTCATCCCAGGAAGATTCATGAGGCATGCTTGTTAGGGCTACAGACAAAATATGGTGGCTCACCTCTACAGAGATTTTTGAAGCACATTGTACATAGTATTTCTTGTCATTTAACCATTTGAGATGCCTACTGTAAGTACTGGCCCAGTACTTTGGATAATTCTGTTATTTGGAAAATAAAAATGAGGAAAAAATAGTAAAAATTGTTTCAAATTTCAGACTCTAATGAACTGTATAAATATTTATATATCTTTTATTTACATAAACACTTCTCAGAAATTATTTTTATGGAGAATTTTCAAGCTGGCCTTAAATTTCTTTTACTGAAATCTCTGGATCATATAGAACATTGAAGAAATACTCTTTCAGCATATTATATTTTATTCTTATAAAAAGTGGACAAAAAATAAAATATACTTATGATACTAATTATATCAAAGAATAATTTGTAGACTATTTCTGAATACTAATAATTGCTAATTGTATTAGCAATTGCTAATTGTATTAGTAATTGTATTACTTTCTTAAAATTTTCATTCACTTCACTCAAACTTGTTGCCACTATGGTTTCCTTTTTTTTTTTTTTTTTTTTTGGTAAGTTTTTGAGGTTGAATTTAGATTGTTACTTGAGACTCTCTCTCTTTGCTAAGGTATTTCTATCTTTTCTGATTTATTCTGTAAATTTACCTCTCAACATTGCATTAGTTGTCCCATGATATTATGTCGTGTTTTCATTTTTATTCATTTTTTTCTCTTGAGATTATCTACGATTCCTGAGATGCTTAGAAATCTGTCTGAAACCTTTGGAGTTTTTCCTATTATTTTTCTCTTATCTATTTCTAGCTTTCTAGCTTGAGTCCATTATTACTGGAGATCACAATCTGCATGAAATCATTTCTGTTGTTTGTTAAAGTTTGTCATTCTAGCATATGGTGAGGAGAAACTGCACAGAGCCTGAATTTCCAATTTCACTTGGTATAAGGATTTGGGATGATCTCAGAAGAGGCCTAGAAGACAGGAGGATAATAACACTATCACGCACCAAGATTCTGCCGCAGAATAAGAAAGCTCATGAGCACACATTTTGTACTTTGTGTAGCCATACACACATTTATAGTACAACTGTTCAAATATGCAACAACAAATGTGCTTATTATTGGATGCAAATATATATACCTTCTCTGAACCAAGGGAAAATAAGAGACAAAATATATGTGACTCTAAAATTTGCTTAGTGATTAATGCTTCAGTATTCTGTCATGCACGGAACATGGAACATCTACATATCTAATGAACATTCAGTACTAGGTTCAATTTAGTATTAAAGTTTTAGATGACCTAAAGATCTTAAACATTATGTTCAGTTTGATATACTGAATTATTTTTTGTGTTAGTTCAGTTTTGCATCACTGTGACAAAGTACCTGAGATAAACAACTTAAAAGCAGGAAAAGGTTTATTCTGGCTCATTGCTCCAGAGATTTCAGTCCATGGTGGTTTGGCCCTCTTGCTTTGGGCCTATGGCAGTACAGTATATCATAGAAGGAGGGCATGGTAGAGAAGATGCTTGCCTCATGGTTGCCCAGAAGTAAAGAGAGAAAGGTAAGAAGGGACTGGGCTTCCAGTATCACCTTCAAGGGAATGTACTTAGTGACCTAACTGACTTCCATTAGGCCCTACTTCTTAAAGGTTCTACCATCTCCCAATGGTGCCACAGACTAGTGACCAAGTTTTTAACTTATGGACCTCTGGAGGACACTTATTCAAACCTGCACACTATTGAATAAATATTTTGGGTCATCTCTTTCTTTCTCTTTCTTCCCTCCCTCCCTCCCTCCCTCCCTCCCTCCCTTCCTTCCTTCCTTCCTTCCTTCCTTCCTTCCTTCCTTCCTTCCTTCCTTCCTTCCTTCCTTCCTTCTCTTTTTCATTAGCCTGCATAGAGCTTTTATCAATATATTCATCCTTTTTAGAGAATTAGTTTCAGGTCTGATTTATTTTTCTCTGTTTATTTCCTATTTACAACTTCCTTAACTTTTACTTTAATTTTTATTAGTTTTTGTTCTTATTTTTATTTAATTTGTTTCCTTTTTATTATTTCATTGTGGTTTTGAAGATAAGTCCAATGTAACACTTACCCTTTTTCTCTTAGAGTAAGGAAACTAATTTTTCATTGGGTTGCTTTCAAGATTTTTCTTTTGTGTTTGATTTTTTTTCAGTTGAAATAAGATACACCAAGGTGTATATTTTGTGACATTTAGCATTTTTGATGTTTTCCAAGCTTCCTGAAACTGTTGTATAATTTCTGCTAATAATTTTAGAAAATTCTATGCATTATTATTACTACAAGTAGTTTCTGTTCCTTTTTCCCTTTCATCTCCTCTGATATTTTCAACTTGTATATGTTACATATAGTGTAACTGTCCTACTTTTTTAAAATATTTTATTTCATTTTTTTCCATTCCTTTCTCTTCTTTTCAGTTTGAGAAATCTCCATTAATATATATTAAAGCACACTGATTCCTCCTTTGAAAACATCCATTCTACTGAGGAATCCATCAGAATCATCCTTTATTTTAAAATATTTTTTAATTTCTACTTTTTCCTTTCAATTTTTTCTTAGCTTTGTCATCTTTCTGCTTACAATATCAATCTGTTCTTGCATGCCATCCAATTTCTCCATTAGGACTCTTAGCATACTAAAGACTAAAATTATTTTGAATTCATGGTCTTCTATTTAAAAAATTTTGAACTATATCTGAATATGGTTCTGACACTTGCTTTCTTGCTTCAAACTTTTTTTTGCGTTTTACCATATCCTGTAATTTTTTATTGATACTAAAGATGTTGAAACAAGTTAAAAAAAGAACTGAGTCAAATAGACCTTTAGTGTAAACTTTTGCATCTCTGGCTAGTAGTTTTGATGTGTTTGATGTTTGCTGGAGATAGCAGAGGCTAACAATTTCCCCTACTGTTCTTAGTTTCATCTCTTGTGGTCGCTTTGGTTGAGCTTTTCTTAAGGGTATCTGAGACTTGCAGTTCTTTCAGTTATGAAGGTAAGATAGGGGTGAGGGCAAATATTCTATGTCCTGAGTAGGTTTCCATCACTTAGAAAACCTTTTTCCCTATACTTTGATCTTCACAAATGCTTCTCAGCATCCTCCTCTTTCCCCTATGTAAGAGAGAAGGACTAGAGGGTACCAGAATTGAATATCTTCCTTCCAGATTAGTTAAATTCTGATAAACCCAGTGTGGGTTAGATTCTAGCAAAATAGTTTTTCTGAAATGCAGATATTTATTAAGGAGGACAAAATGCTTTGTACTTATGCCAAAATGACTACTTTTATCCTTTGTGGGAAATTTTCTTTGATTTTTACATTGAGATCCTGATGGAGCTTATAAAACTCTCAAAAGTGTGGTACTATCTTTAAGACAATGGCCCCAACCCTGAATTTTTAACTCTCTAGCATTTGCAAAAAAACCTCAAGCAATGTATTGATCACAGTTTATATGTTCCTACAGGTGTTGACCCAGCAACAGGCTACTGCTCCCAGAAAGCAGTTATTTTCTATATTTACCTATCTCCAATTTTCAGGGTAGCAAATTGCCCTAAGATCTCAATTCTCTAATGGATATAAGACAAGCTGTTGGCTTCTGTTTATTGGAGCTTTTTGCTTTTTGTGAGGATTGGAATGATGACTCCCACATTCTTTATATATCAGACTGGAGACTAAGCCACATTTGAAACATCAAAATTATTCTCTCTAAGAAAAACATTCCCTGATTAAAACAACAATTATTGACTATGAAACTTATGTGATACAGAAAAATACAAAAAGTAGAAGTAAAAATGTCTTTCATGGTCATATTACCATCATAAAAATACAGTTATTTTTGTTCATAGTTTGTTTTTTTTCTTTGCATAACTGTGTGATCACAAGTTTACTTTCTTTTTTAACTCACTGCTTTTCATTTAACAACATAAATATTATTTCCAAAACATGTCTTTGAATAATGCCATATTATTCTCTTACATGGATATCTTGGAATTCACTAAGAACAACACATATTTTTGATTATTCTTATTATTCACTTTTATCAGTGTTACAAGTTGATTGGCAATCAATATATTCACAAATACTTTGAGAATCTGATTATTTCCTTATCGTGAATTCCATACAAAAAAGTAATTTCTGGTTTAAAGGGAATAAATACTTTCAAAGATTTTGATTTTCTTTCTTAAATCACTTTCTTGAAATGTTTTGCTATTTACTCTATCCATTTGAAGAGAAGAGTTGTTTGTGATTGTACCTGTCAATTTGGCTACAAACAGATCTGAAGCTAGTCATTGATGCCAACTGTACTAGATTATCAGATGAAAGACGTTTTTAGGGATAATAGATTGGGAAGCTTCTTCTCTGCTAGACCCTACTTATATGACCTTAGTATAGTTGTACACTTTATATGTGTGTATGTCCCTTAAAGTACAGAAATCTTACTCATGCAATTTCTTTACATGAATAAAGGGGTACATTAATGACTAAATTCATGGGAAAGTGGGTGTAACTAATGACCTCTCCTCCTCATCTCCACTATTCTGCATATACAATTCTAAATCAGGGCATATCCTGGGACTGTATAGGCTGCTCCCACTGCTGAAGCTGGTGCCCTATTTTAGTCAACCTGCATCAGTGTATGTTGTAATAATGAGCACTGTAACATCAAACAAGAAGCCCACCAGCAAGGGCTGGTATAGAGTTTTTTACTTGAGCAGTTAAGTGATGTCTTCATGAATCTACTCTCTTTACATCTTTCTGGTGCTTCTGTCCTCAGTTTTGCAGCCTTTCCTTTAGGCTTCCTCAACCACAAATGGGGGTTTAGTAGTTCTAGCTAAACATCCTACAAGAAAGTATGGAAGAATATCAAAGCTAAGACAACAGGCTTTTATGTGGATCACTTGAAGGATAAGAGATCCCTTTGTAGATGCCTACCAGCAGACATCCACATACATGTCACTAGCCATCCATGTGATGAGCTCTCATGAAGATTGCCACACTTCAGTTATGAGCCATACTTGATGGTCAGCCCTGTTGCAACCAATCTTTCGCAGGGGTGAGATTTGTGTACTTATTCAGGTCATCTCTGTTCTTCCAGGAATATTTATGAGATCAACTTCCTGTGAAGCATATGAATATGCAATGGAAGGTGAGTGTTTTTTGCAGGATTAATGTGTGGTGAGATAAAAAGGAAAAAGAAGAGCATGTGATGGGTGGCAACACTTTTCCTGCTTTGCACTGTCTGTCACCTTTGTGCTTTTGTTCCTTTTAAGGTAAAAATAGAACAGTTTTGTTCCTTAAAACTATATCTTCTAGTGGTAAGTTTGACCACTCCTAGTAAGGTGCGATCTTATCTTTTCGAGTAGGAATTCATTTCCTAATGTGGATGACTGGTGAACCATATATGTGATTTACAAATTTGTCTTAACCAGTAAATAAGAGTAGGTTTTAAAAGCATAAATAATGTTGCTTTTCTTTCATGATGAAGCATGGTTAGTATATCACTACATTCTGTCCCTAGCTGGCAACCATTCATACTTAAAATGTCAATCAGTGTCAAGAATACAGATCAATCATTTGAGAAACATTTTAATTCATTACCATCTTATTTTATTTTTATTCAAAGTGTGGTTGCTTTTATGAAAAGATGCCTTCCAAGTCTGCTCTGTTCCTCTCTGTTTTACAAGGAAGCAGAGTTAGAACCACAACTGAAGAGAAACTAAACAACCGCTGCTGTTGTGAGGCTGGCATTCAACCCAGCCTCTCCTTGAAAGGTCTGTTTTCTTATTGTTCTGTCTTAATTTCAATTCACATTTTATGGAGTCTAGGGAATTTTAAAAACTAGAAAAGCACTGTGTCAATTTGATTTTGGGGTTGCTATAAAACTTTAATGGTTCTGACCCTTTTATATCACTTTGAAAAAACAAAGCAAAACAAAAAAAAATTAGTTCAACAAAATGACACTTTACTTAGCATAGGTTTTATCTCATTTAATTTTATGGCAATTTTTAAAACTTTTTAAAGTTTATAGAGCAATTAAACTGTTTTCAGTCAGAGAAAACACACACACACACGAAAAAACTATACGCTAAGTCATAATTTCTAGATATCAAGTTGATTTCTACTATTACTTATACAAGTTGAATGAGTATTATGTTAAATAAGTAGTTTCTGGTACAAATGAAATGGATTTTTTTGTCAAAGAGATATTAATATTTTTGTTAGAAAATGACAGGGCAGCTTATAAAATCGGTTGATGGATTAATTATGAATTAAAATGATCCTTTTCTATTGTTTTTCATTTGAATTGCTGCTGATTTTGCAACATAGAACACTGAATTAGGTTGAATTAAATGCACTAGTATTAATATGCTCTTTAAATAATAATATAGAAATACCTAAAATATTTAATCAAATATTGAATATGTTACAATTGATTTTGTCTTGAAATATACTTGAGAACATCTTTAGAGATTAAGTGGATAAGATATTTGAAAAATGTTCTATGTTCTAAACTATTAATTAAACAAAAAAGCAGACATTTTAAAATATAAGTGTAGATAGTTCTATGAAATGAGCACATTTTAAATGAATTTTAACAAAAACCCCCAGCATAAAAAAATTATATGTAAAAATATACATGTTTATTTCTAGAAATAACAATTTAAAGTTACAACTATGACCTCTATAATAATTCAAACCTCTTTGAAATCAATTTTGATTTTTTTTTAATATTTATTTTTTAGTTGTAGGCAGACAGAATATCTTTATTTTTATGTGGTGCTGAGGATCGAACCCAGTGCCTCACACGTGCTAGGTGAGCGCGCTACCACTGCGCTGTAACCCCAGCCCAATTTTGATTTTATTTCATTATGAATTGAGATTGGAGAAAGAAAACCAGTAAAGTTTTTCTGTATTCTTAAAGGATAGTTATGTCAGGACTTATTTGTGTGGGCCTTTTTACAAAGTAGTCCAGATTTTTACATGGAACACAAACTAACATAACGTTTTTTTGATGTATAAAGGTTAATATTGCAACTATTATAATTATGTCACTAGAACTATAGATAATATCTGATAAACACTAAGTATATATTCTCTCAAACAAGTTGAACTGAAAAAATGCCTAATATACATTTTCTTAAAAGATACCTATCCATTTTCCAGAGTTTGCCAGGATTTTTTGTTGTGCAACATTAGTGAAACATCTATTTTTATTTCAAAAGGCATGTCTAATATTATTATAATAAAGTAGAGCATGAGACAAAATCTGCAATGTATCAAAGTTTCAAATGAAATATACCTTTCTTGGAAAACCTCATTTGCAACTATCAGTCTTACTTTCAGAGATATCTGCCCTTGAAGATTCCCATTATACTCTTATAGATGATTGACTTTATAAATTTACATACCTATAAACATTCTTTAATATATCTTCTTGAAAGAATATTTATTTACTCCTTGCTATATTAGGGGAAAAAATCTCAATGTTGTCATCTTCCATTATCCCATTTCAAAGTTTATTATTTTTAAAGTCTTCTATAAGTTTCCTCTTAAACATGAATTTCTAGAGGTAGATCATTGATTTTTCTCCATAAATTTAGGGAGTAACCTTTTCTGTTCTCTCAAAGAAGATGAAAAACTTCAGAACTACCTTCTTTTTCCCAATTGTTTCAGTCAGATTTTCTTCTCCCATGATTAAAAGACCTGACAAGAAAAATGTTAGAGGAGGAAAGTTCATTTGGTGCTCACAGTTTCAGAAGTCTCAGTCTATATATGGCCAACTACACTGCTCTTGGTCACAGGTAAGAAAGAGCATCATGGTAGAAGGGCACAGCAGAGGAAAGCAGCTGGGGACATGGCCACCAAGAAGTAGAGAGAGAGATGGGCTCCCCTTACTACAAAATAGCCAACCCCAGTGACTCAGTTCCTCCAGGCATACCCTACTTGCCTATAGTTACCACCCAATTAATTTCTAGCAAGAGAATAATGCACTGATTATGTTAATGCTCTCAACTCAATCATTGCACCTGTAAATTTTCTTGTGTCTCACATGAGTCTTTGGGGCCACCTAATGTCTAAACCATAACACCATCTAACTTCTAATGGTTTTTAGCAATTCCACAATTTTTATATTGCCAGGGTCTTTAGTATTTGTAACTTGATCTTTATATTTTTCCCACTTTCTCTAGTTAATTTCTTAAAAATATTAATGAATTTATAATTATGCTTAGATAAGTGTTAGTTTTATAGAATCTGTCAATTAGATTATGCATCAAACTATCCAAGTATAATAATGACATGAGTACCTCCAAATCAGAAAGAGATTTAGAAAAAGGAAGAACAAAAGTTCAAGAATTAATGGGAAGAATATTGGAATGCTTTGGAAAGAAATCCTAAGATTGAACAGTATCCCTCCCTAGCTCAATTAAATTGTTCTAGTGTATTTTTCGCTATGGGCCATTTTTTTTCTGTCTATAACAAAGGACAAATATATTTGGAAATATTGCTTAATAAAAGAATTTGTGTACTGAAGGTCACTGTCTAAAAACAAATAAAATATAATGTACTATTTATTATTCAGCAATAAAAGAGAATAAAATTATGGCATTTGCAGGCAAATGGATGGAACTGGAAAGCATTATGCTAAGTGAAGTAAGCCAATCCCAAAAAACCAAATGCCGAATGGTCTCTCTGATTAGTGGATGCTGATGAATAAGGGAGGTGGGAATGGGAAACATAAGAGAAATAGAGAAACACTGGACACGACAGG
>PVHX01028201.1:0-18409 GCA_004024805.1 Geosciurus inauris | reverse complement strand
CAAGGGTGATGGAATATGATGGTCATAATAACCCTAACTTTATGTATGACTGCATATATGATGTGATTCTATACAACTTACAACTAGAGAATTGATATGTTATCCTCTATCTATGTACAATGAGTCAATTTACACTGTCAACATGTAAGCCTAAATAAAACAAGAATAAAAATTAAAAAAAAAAAAAAAAAAAAAAAAAGAACTGGCTTCTCTGTTGTAGCTAACAACTTCCACCAGGAGATGGCAGGGCTCTCCGTAGGATGAGCAGTTAGCGCCAACATTGGCCTAGCCAGACAAGTTTGATGGTCACAAAACTCAAATGTTTTTACAGTTTTCCATCTGAGAAATGTACAAGTTATATCCCACACATTCAATGCTTTCACTTTTCTGAATTTTGTGTAAACGAACTCTTGAAGATTGGTAGATCAATTATCCGACAACATAAAATTGTGAAACTACTGAATAGTTTACTGTCAGTGTTTCCCAGACTATCTGCGACAAAAGGGCCAGTCTGCTCCTCTCCCCCATGCCAGCGTGTAGTCTCTTATGCATTACCAGTAGGCAGCTCCAACCTTTTGTGACTCCTCAATGTGACATCTTCCGAACTGGACCCCTACCCGGCTGAAATAAGAGCAACCAGCTTGTATACCGGGATGATGTGTCAGTGCCATAAACATTTTCACTTTCTGTATTTACTGATCACAAACAGTACACAGTAGTCGTCCTCCTGTGGACACCCATTGAAGTAGTACTCCTATACTTATTTGTCTCAATTAATTTCCTTATTGATTTTAGAAGAGAGTTTGAAGAGCGATCTATCTTCTGTGGAAGCATTTTTTCCCTTTTGAATGACTTTTGTAAAGAAGTAGTATTTTGTCTTTTTCAATACTTGATATTTCCTAAGTAAGAACAGAAGAAAATATTACTTCAACAAATAGAACAAGGTCAAAAAACAAACCCATTGTTTTTCATCAGAAAAATATAGTGTTAATTTTTGTGGGAGTATACAGGCATTTTCACATATGATCACAAAATCTAGACAAATCATAAATAAGACCAATGTAGTGAAGGTGTTTAAAATGACAATTTAATTATTTGATGTCAGCATTAGACTACAGCTGCCTTCTTTCTTTGAAAGTTGTGGTGCTGTTGCTGTGGACTGCACCTTTTAGACTTCTTTTTCCTTTGCTCTCTGAACCTTAGGTGAAAAAGAGAAAGAGCAAGAAATAGAGTGAATAGAGTAAGTACAGTAAAAATCATTACACACTATACTAAGGGTCAACCAATCTGCTAAGTACCATGTGTGTATATACCATTAATTTTCAAAGCATCTAGATTAGATGTTAAGTACCATTTTTAAAAACTTAACATTCACCTATCTAAAAAATGTAAAGTTTAGGTAATAATAGTGGGAGTATACACACATAGATGGGGGCAGTTTGGTTCAGTTCTTGCCTAGTACACATCTGAGCAAAGTAAGCAGAAAGGAAGAGTTGTGGAGGAGAAATGATGAGAAGTAAAGGAAGAAGATAAGGGAGGGCTAAATGGGAGACAAGAGGAGAGGAAAGGAAAGGAAGGAGTGGAAGAGCTCCTTGCAAGAGCAGGAAGAGGAAAAGGCAGAATGAGAGGGGGAAGTGAACAAGGAAGAGGGGTCAAATCATCCTGGAGGTGTGACTGAGACAGCAAGGATCTGGAGTTTGAAGAAGACCCTGGAAATTTCAGACTGCAAGACAATAGTATCATATAATTACTGTAGGTATTTTATATCCATTATTTGATTGGATTTTCACAATAGGTAATGAGAAAGATATAATTTCTGTTGTATCAAGCACGCCTAGGTTCAGAAAAGATGACTCTTGAGTTGTTTCCTCTTCCATAAGATCTTAGAAAAAAGGCAGTTCTTTTTAAATTTCTTGTTTTGTTTTGTTTTTATATCCAAAGTACCTTTGAGCCCCTCCCATTCTGTCTTAAGACCTTGCTTTCTTGGGCTGACCTATAGATGTTGGTTAGTCTTTAGTGGTATTTTCCTTTCATATGGTTCATTCTTCCTGGGTGGGCCAAGAACCATTCCACTAGCTCAAGTTGTCTTGCAGCTTAAGGCTGAGGAGGAGTCAGGCAAGAAAGCACTATTTTAACATGATTTGCCCAGGTATGTTGGGAGTACTGGGCAGGGTTTTCTCTCCTAGACTGAGGCGGAAGTTTGGAAGACTTGGAGAGAGAAAAGGATAATTTCCTGGAAGAGGTAATGCTTTTGCTGCATGGAGTTGAGGAGTTACATGATGCTGAGGTCTATAACATATACAGAGCCAGCACAAAGCAGGTGGTGCTTAGTCAAAAGTTGTCAATTGAATAACCAAACCCATGACTTCTTGTTCAACTCTATACCCATGTCAGCCCAATTGCAGAACTATTGGATTATTAAATTATATCATGATTTAGCTAGAAAGTTACTAAACTATGCATATGGTACATTGGCATGATGTGTAGCAATTCAAAATCTTCCTCTTCTATTACAAATGGTAGAACATTTATAGGAGCTCTTGGGGAGGCTGAAAAAAGATTCCTTTCTTCCAGGAAGATATTATATTTGATCTAATTACCACATAGCTGGGAAGTCTGTGAAGTCAACTATCTTCCCAACCTTTCCCATAGGCCCTGAAAAAGCTACACTGAGGGCTGGGGCTGTGGCTCAGTGGTAGAGCACTTGCCTAGCATGTGTGAGGCACTGGGTTCGGCACTGGGTTCGAGCCATAGCACCACATAAAAGAACCAGAGAACCACATAAAGATGAAACAAATAAAAATAAAGGCATGCTGTCTATCTACAACTACAAAAAATTTTTTAAAAAATAGCTACACTGAGACCTAAACCTAGAACTTTACTGGGACTCTTACACCAATCCAGAGTAATTCTTCCCTCACCTTCTTGCCTCCTCAGCAACTTATGTTACTGACCTGGTGTCAGTAACAATGATGTCAATGATAATTTTCTCACTTTATGTGCTGGAGTAGTCTATCCCTGCTTACAGCTTTAGAAGGTTTTTTTTTTCAAGGTCAATTAGGATGAAAGTGAAATATTTTTTGAAAGCAAAGTATTTTTATACCTATGTTAATGTCAAAACTTGGAAAATGACAGATGAAGACCTGTATGTTATAAAAAATTAACATGAGAACATGCTTTGATTATGAAAATAGAGGTTATTCCTACTTCTTTAGATGCAAAGTATGCCTGTGATTAAAAAAATACAACTTAAACAGTTGTTATGGAGGAAATCAAAGGAAGAACTATGACTGGTATATGGAAAAGGTACATGATGGGGGCTGGGGCTGTAGCTCAGTGGTAGAGCGCTTGCCTAGCATGTGTGAGGCTCTGGGTTCGATCCTCAGCACCACATATAAATAATAAATGAGTAAAATAAAGATTCATCAACAACTAAAAAAAATATTTAAAAAAAAAAAAGGTACATGATGATAATTTCAATGAGTGGAGAGAAAAGGACCGGAATTTGAACGGAATTGGTTTTTTAAATGCAAATAAAATAAATGATCATATTAGGAGTCTCCAGAGAAACAGAACCAATAGTGGTGTGTGTGTGTGTGTGTGTGTGTGTGCGTGTGTATGCGAGCGCGCGCACATACGTGTGCATGTGTGCTATAAGGAATTAACTCAAGTTATTATGGAGGCTTACAAGTCCCAAGTTGTAGTCAGCAAGCTGGTAACAAAGAGAACTGATGGTGTAAGCTCCAGTCTGAGTTCAAAGGCCTGAGAAGCAGGATTGCTGATGTAGTTCTAGTTCAGGCAAGGCAGGCAGGCTGAAGACCCAGGAAGAGCTAACATTTCAGTTGGAGTCTAGAGGCAGGGAGGGAATAGCTAATGTTCCAGCTCAAGGGTAGTCAGTCAATTCCCTCTCTTATTGAGGTAATTCTCTTTTCATTGTATTCATCTTCAACTGATTGGATGAAGACCACCGACCTTAAAGAGGTCAACCTGCTTTATTCAGTCTACTTATCCAAATGCTAATCTCATCCAGAAATGCACTTACAGTTGCATCCAGAATAATAATAATAACCAAATATCTGGGCCTCCATGGATGAGTTAAGTTGACAAATAAAATTGACCATTACAGTGATACTTCTGTGTATTAAGTAAAAAAAAAAAAAATGCTACTCAGAAAACAAAAGCTTTTCATTGCAGGCCAGCTTACAAAGAATACTTATTGAAGGTAAAAGAAAAAATAGGTCCTAAACAAAAATCAGCATTTACAAAGGTAATATCTATAAGTTCTACTGCTTAGTGTATTGTAATGTGGCTTACTACTTGCTGGACAAATTACATGAAATAGCTAATTTATTTCTGGCATTTTTTTTCATTGCAGCTGGTAAGTGAATAGATACCCAAAAGTGATTTGTGTTAAGAATTTTAACATGACTAAAAATCTTCTAGGAATTATGCTCCAAAAAGGAATGACATTAGGAAGCAGCTTATTTTTGTGCAGGGAGAAGAGTTTTGGAGAATTCTAAAGTAGACCTGTCAGAATTGGTAACCATGACTACAGGTCAGAATTATAGGGGTCAGGGTTCACATGAGACTTATGAAACATAAACACAATGTGTCCAGATTTTGTCAAGACACAAATTTAAGCCAATTTATTATACCACTGACCAAAAACTACTCTAAATTTAAAAACCATACAAGTAAGAGCTAAGGCATTAACCAAGGCTCCCACATAGTTCATGTTCCACTTAGCTGTAGTGGATGCTAAGGAAAGTTTATACTGTTGAAATAAATTTACTTATAAATGTCATCAAGGATAAAACCTCTAGCTCAGCAAACTACTGAAGAATGAATGAAGAATTTGGTTCTTTTGGTTGATGGTATATAACCCCTTTAAATCCTCCAAGTAGTCTCCTTTTCAAAGAAGTACATAAACTGATTTGTTTACATATATAGCAAAATTGTATCTTTGGAAAACTCATCTGGTTAGGAATAATCTAACCCATTTTCTGCTGGGCAAATGGTTTCCAAAGAAAACCATTTGAAAATTATGTACTAATTATCAAATTAGTTAGTTCATAAAGAAAATTATGGACTAACTTCATGTTGCAGCACTAAATTATGGAGTTAAAGACTATCATCCAAAAAAGTATGCAGATTTAATCCTTTAAACTTTATTATTAGATAGCTTAATTTCATGTTTTCAATTACTACAATTAGTGTGAATGAAAATTGCAAAGGGAGGTTTTGAATTGCAGTACATAAAAAATACAAATAGTGGAATAAAAGAATTTTACCAATAGCGCATTATCATTAACCTAATTGGGGATTAGCAAACTATGGTCCAAGGGTCAAATCCAGTCTGCCTATAACCTGCAGGCCAAGAGTCGTTCTTACATTTTTAAATGGTTGAAAAAAATGTAATGTCATTTAACAAGTAATGTCAACCATGAATTCATTCATTATCAGTTCCATGAATTTTTGTCAGAAACAGAAGTTCTGACAAAACTTCTAATCAGAAGACTATCCTGATTTGCTATACTATATATTAATTCAGTGGTTTAGAAGGGGTAAAGTTTTATTATGATGTTTTCAGCTTAGATTGAAGATTGAATTTTTTTCAGAATAAGAATCCCCCTTAACCACTATTCTCAAACACTAAATGATTTCAGAAATAAGTTTTGTTGCAGATTTGAAATTACAGGCTAAAATGAGACAGGGATTTAGGATACAGAGAGAGAGATACAGTCTTAGAGGAAATGGTCATAAGCCCTTGAGATGCAGAAAGCACTCAGGAAGAGCTGTAACTCTTAGTGACATGCTCTTGGACTACATCCTTGTAAAATATGGGAAATGCCCAAGCACAGGGAGAACTGGTGCAAAATTGTGTGGTTCCACCTAACTCTACCTTCACTCTGGTCCCTAACTACTGCCCCTCTATCAATACTGGAGCACAACACATGGAGGGACTTCTCACTCTTGAAGTAGCCTCCATTCTCCCTTGAATGTACATCTCCTTCCTAAATAAACATCTGTCTATGCCTATGTCTGGTAAGTGCTGAAATTCTTTTCTGTCAGGTATGTCAAGAACCCTGCTGGTCCTGAATTGAATTCCCTTTCTCTTCTGGGAAGGAACTCCTTGGATCCTTCAGAGACATCTCTTCTCCCATGACAAAATAATGCATACTTGTTAAACTTATTTCAATAGCAACTAAGTTGTTTGAACCACAAATAATGCTAATATATTTTTCCTGTGCTATTAAAGTTAAAAAAAGTGAGAAGTGAGATTTCCATTTTCACACAAATTTGCAAAGATTTTTTTTTTCTCAGCTGAAACAATAGTTCCAGCGATGTTTTTTGGACCTTGACCTAAGGTCAAAGAAAATTTCAAGAATCCAAAATCCACTTAATTGTATAATCAAGGAATTTCCACCTAGCCTTACATTGGGAGTGACTAGATGACAATATAATGACATCTTAAATTTCAAATACTGAGAGAAGAATCTCATAGGATTCTATAAATACCTTCCAAGTTATGAATGCTTCCAGTTAAAATTATATGCTTGATGTCAACCAATGAATGGGTAAACAAAATATGGTATACCTTTGTACTGGAAGATTATTCAGGCATAGAAATAATAAAGTACTACTACATTCTTCAACACAGATGAACCTTGAACACATCTTGTCACATGAAAGAAACCAAATACCTAAGGCCACATATTATATCATCCCATTTATATGAAATATCCAGAACAGGCAAACTCATAGAGGCAAGAAGGAGATTAGGGGTTGCCACAGACAGCAGTTGGGGTGCAGGAAATGGAGAGTGACAGCCTAATGGGTATAGAGTTTCTCTTTATCATAATGAAAGTGTTCAATGTTCTGAAATTACCTGGTAGCGATGGTTGACAATTTGGTGAATACATTAAAACCACTGAATTGCACGTTTTTAAATAGTTAATATTATGTGAACTTTGTCAATAAAATCATCTACTTTTGGACTGATATCAGTATGTGGTAGTACCTATGTGTATGAAAAGGCTCTCTCAAAGATGAACTATGTAAAATTTCATTACAGAAACAAATATTTCCAATTGATCTGATGATAGAATACTAACTTTGAACACCAATTAAGCAGATTGTTGTTCCCTCAAAATGAATTCCATTCTTCTCATCAGCAGACTTGTACTACAAAAAATTGTATTTGACTATTATTATTATAATTTGAATTTTGTTAAGAGATCTATAAGGACTATTGCCAAGTTCACAAAATCATGTCATTGCAACAACACTTAATTCTGTTCCATTTTACAGTTAGAGAATTGGATACTTATAATTGTAGGTGTAAGTCTTATTACCGGTGAATTTTGATTCAAATTAGTGAAGGGAGTATTATAAAGTATTTTATTTAAACATAGCTGGGGTCTTGTAAGTTAAGAATTATTTTCTTGAATATTAAAATCCATTGTGCAAAGAATCTATTCGTTTTCACAAGTATGTATATTTCTGCACAACAGTCTTTTGTTATGAAAATGAATAAAACTAGCTATTGCTTCCAGTTGGAGGATTCAAGGCAGAATTCTGTACTGAACATAACAATGTAAAATAGTAATAATAATACTAATAACAAGACAATCTCTGCACTTCATTTTGGTTCAGGATAAATTTTTTAAATGCTGAATTACTTTAAAAAATGAGCTAAATATTTTATTTCTCATGTTGTGCATTTCTAGTTTAAAATGTAGTCTACATCATGGTCTCTCAACAGCCCCACTAACACCTGGGGTCAGATAATCTTGTTGCAGGGGTTTGTTCTGTGTATGTAGAATATTTCAGAGCATCTCTCTCCTCTACCTACTCAAATATCAGTAGTATCCTTCTAGTTGTGGCAATTGAAGCTGTTTCCAGACATTGCTAAATGCCTTGGAGGGCAAAGTCCCAGGCCAATAATATGAAAGTGTTCATGTGAGGTAACTGTAGGGGCAGTGTATTGATTTTATTTTGAAGGATGTTTCAGAAGACAGATGGGAAGGGAATGAAAGAATTTCTGATTATAGGGAAGATATGGTTTGGCTTTCTTCAGGTAGTAAGGACCTCAGGGAGGAGGGGAAATCTACTGGGGAATGGAAGCTTCATGTACCTAGGGAAGATGGGGTCTTAAACCTAAGTTTGCAGCCTCAGCCATGGTCCCGATGCCTCTGAAGGGCAGAGGAGCCAAAGTGCTGCATTGTGGGGCTGCGTCAGTTTGTGCAACAACGAGGAACGGGGCAGCTTCCTGGAATATTCTGCTTTCGGTAAGGCTCCAGTCCATCCTGCAGTGTGGGGGCTGGGGTAGGGGCAGAGGAAACCCCACTAATGACTAGAATTGAATTTCCCATCAGATAGACAGGATGGGAATTCAGGGTCATAATTAATTTGATTTTAGAAAAATAATACGACACTCCCTACACAGAGTAAAACTCATACCTACTTTGTGAGGCACACAGATTTGTTTTACATGCCACTCTAATAGGTCTATCCCTACTATTTTTAATGCATTTTATACTTCAAAGCTATGATGAGCTGCACATGTTTAATGGCATTGCTTTCTCCCCCAGTCTTTTGAAGAACTTTTGACTTCAGCTGAAATGTCAGCCCTGTGAATTTTTTGGTCATCCTAGGCAGTTAATTCCTCTTTCCTCTGGACTTACATATCTTTGGTTTATTCCTATAAGAGGCTTTTCATATTGCACTGTAATTATTTACTTCTTCATCTCTTTCACCAGACAGTAAATATCTACAGAGCTGAGAACATGCCTTATTTATTTACCCCTAGCACTTAGCACACTGCCTATTAATATGTTGCTGGCACATGTTTATTCAATAACTAAAAGAATGAATCAGGTGTAGTTTTCCCTCTAAATGAAATATTAAAAAGGGCTGAGGATATGGCTCAGTAGTTAAGTGCCCCTGGGTTCAATCCCAGGTACTGAAAAATTAAAAAATAAATAAAATAATAAATACCACACATCCCTTTAGCTTCTGCCCTAGTGGATGACTACCCATTTGAGTAAAACTACTCCAACTATTGTTTATTCTCTGAGTTGCGGTTTTCTTTCTTTTCAGTTCCTGAGTCCATTTCAATCACGTTTATCCTTACCACTCTACTGAAATGCTCTTGCCTTACTTGACATTTTTTCTCTTCCTTGATACACCCTCTTCTCTAGACCTTAGGCGTCTGTTTTCTCTTGAAAATAGCCTCTCCTCATTCTTTGTTGGTTCTTTTCCTCTCTCTGACCTTAGGATGTGAGAACATCCTGGGGTTAAATCCTCAGTCTTCTTCCGACCAAAAGGAGGAAAAGTTTATAAGTTTATTTGGGGTTCACAGTTTCAAAGGTCTCTATTCTTCTGGGCCCAAGGTGAGGTAGAACATCATGGTGGAATAGTGTAGAGGAGGAAAGCAGCTCAGGACATGGCAGTCAGGAAAGAGAGAGAGCTCTGCTACCAGGGACAAAATATAAACCCCAAACACACACTCCTAGTGACCTACCTTTTCCAGCCATACCTTACTTGCCTAAATTACCATCTAATTAATCTGTTCAGATGGATTAATGAACTTATTATATGAAGGCTTTTATAACTTGATCATTTCACCTCTAAACTTTCTTGCATTGTCTCACACGTGAGCTTTTGGGGGACGACTCATATCTAAACCATAACATATTCTCTGTCTACTATTTCTCTTGAGATAACTTCTTTTAAACTTGTATCTGCCTTGCTGACATCTCCACTTGGATATACAATAGGATCTTGAATTTAATGTATCCTTCTAAAAAAGAACTCCTGAAACTAACTGACTTGCATTTAACATTCAGTAATGAATGGTGACTTAATTAATGAGTGACTGCTACTTTTGTCTATTTTGCTTTAAATTGAGAAACTTAATCTTCCTTTTCACTAGACATCTCAGGTTTGGACTGTGGATTCTGATAATGTCCAATTTGTTTCTTGACAAAAGCTTTAGGTGGAATTTATCTTTATGGAATTTGTGTTGCTAAGTAGATTCTCCACTAGAGGGTGTGCAGGCATCACTTATAGTTAAAAAACAGTCCTAGTAAGAAAAAAATTCAATAATTAATAAAATAAATAAATGCTCTTGGACGTATCTGTTCTCTGACTTTCTATTTTATTTTGTTTGGAGGAAAAATTTGAAAGGTTCCACTTATGAATGAAAATTTTCTAAGTGGAAGGAAATAAAGAAAAAGTACATTTTAATTTTAGTTAGTTTAAGGGACAATACAAATGAAAGCATCATGATTATAAGCATATTCTAAATTAAAACAAAACCATAATGTAGGTAGAGGCATTAATTTAAAACACGAATGACTGTTTCTTGGTTCTAGATATTATTATATACTTAATTCATTCAAAACTGTTTATTAAACACTTAGCATGTGGCAAGAATAAGAAAATATCCCTGCCTTTGAAAAATTCAGAGTTCAGGGGGGAGGACAGTCATATAAATATTAAGCACAAAGCAATAATAAATACTACAAGAAATACGTGGGAAAAGTGCTTTAAGAGCCTAGGAAAAGTGAGACCAGCTATAGTGATGGGGATTATCACAGAGAGGGAGACATCATTTTTATATCCCATACTAACTGCTTTTATCCAAACTGGGTCTTGAAAATGTCTCTGCCCACAGATTTAAGTTCCTGTCTCTAAGATATATGTTCTGTTCTATGCTACTGCTCTGTAGCTCCACTGGTAACCACAGAGTAGTATTTGGATTATTTTATACAATAATCTTTGTACAAGTTGAGCACCCCTAATTTAAAAATCTGAAATCCGAAACGCTCCAAAATCTGAAACTTTTTGAATGCCTAAATAAATTGCTGTTAAAATGCAGGTGTATGACTTATATGAAATTACTTTCAGGCTATGTATACAAGGTATATATGAAAGAAGGAGATTTCATGTTTAGATTTGAGTCTCATCCACAAGATATCTCATTATCAATATACAAATAACCCTAAATCTGGAAAAATATGAAATATAAAGAGGCAGTATCCACCCTTACCACGTAGCACAGTGCCTATTAATATGTATCTGGTACATGTTTATTAAATGACTGAAAGAATGGATAGTATTGTTTCTCATTATGTATATGGAAATATCCCTAAATCTGGAAAAATCTAAAATTGAAATAGGAAACACTTATGGTCCCAAATATTTTGGATAAAAGATACTCAACCTGTACTACATCTATCTAAGCCTGTGTGTGTGTGTGTGTGTGTGTTACTGGGGATCTAGCCTAGGGCCTCACATATGCTGGGCAAGTGCTCTACCAGTGAGCTACATCCCAAGCCCTTTTGCTTTTTATTTTGAGACAGGGTCTCCTTAAGTTGGCTTCGAACTTGCAATCCTCCTGCCTCAGCCTCCCAAGTAGCTGGAATTATAAGTATAGGTCACCCTGCTTTGCAGCATTCTAGTTTTTCTAGTCTTTTGTTATCCTGATCAGCAGTCAGAGGATACTCAAATGATTAGCTGAGCGAGGGAATGGAGTATACAAATGAGGGACTGAAAACATTTGCAAAGTGAAAGAATATCTCTCTAGGAAGTCAGCTGCACTGGGCATGGGAAGTTATTGAACCCCAGCAAAGAGGAAGGACATCCACATGCCTGACTGACTAGAAAGTTGCCAATGAACCCTGTGGCATAGGAACCTTTATTTTACTTAAGCTCCTTAAGTAAATCTAGATTGTCAGAGCGTGCTGGTTTATGGGCAAATAAACTATCTTAAGCTTGCATCCCATGGATGGGCATGTGTGGGTTTGCATAGATATGATTAAGCATATGCATTTAGATGAGCTATATGAGTACCTAGAGGGAAGAAGGGCTTATGAAAAGATGATAATTCATGTTGTAGAGCTCTGCTTCTCTTTTGCACTCCCCTAGAGCAGTTTTGAGAGCAGAAGATTGCCAGTTGGAAACATTAGAAAGCTATATTCTCAGGTGCCCTCACTGACAGTTTTATGAGAATGATGTTATAGGCAACGAGAATCTAGATGGGGATTGGTACTTTTTAAAGCAGTAGTTTTTTTAATAAAAGAAATAAAAGGGATAAAAACTAAAGTCATGATTTGATTTAGATGCCAACACTTCACTTATTACCTCTAGCCTAACTGTGGAAGAGTCGGGAGGCTGGGGAAGGAGTGGAGGGAGCACCAAACACCCTGGTAAGGATTTTAAAACACCAGGAAACAAGAGCAAAGGGATCAGCACATTTAGATGAATGTTTTTATACTTCATGAATATCTTGTGAAGCTCTACCTTTAGTTTTCCTTTGTGGAAAAATCATGGAAAAGCATACATGAGATTTTAGCATTTTTATAAGGACCCAATTGTTTGTTAGTGAAGGCTAGAGAGAAACAGAAAGAATTCCAGATTGTTCTATCAGGATTTCAAAATAATACAATGATAGATGAAATTTAAAGTAAACATAAGCAAGGTAATGCTGTAGAAGCCAAGATTTTCAATAACTGTGTTTATGCATTGTGACAGCTTATAAATTAAAACCTAGCAACTCTTAAGAAGTATACTCAGCTATCACTAGGGATAATAGGATAGAGATGACTGTTCTATAAAAGGGGAGTTTGGACCCCGGTGCTACATTGACAATGAAAGAGAAAGTAATTTGGAAAATAGTATTTCATGATGATTTGGTGTGTTTATATGTCACACAGTTTAAAAGTTGTTACAGTCTTTTGTTATAGCAGCCCGAATGAACTAAATCAAAACAAAAGCAAGAGCTGGAAACTGCTATAAAATTTAAGTGGGTAAGCACTGTAAGCATCTAAGAGTGTACACAGAAAATTATATTGACTATAGATTCAAATAAAATCATACTATTAATTTTCAAAATCATTGTATAGTTCATTAATGTAGAACATTATTTCAAAGAGCCAAGATAAATGTGTATGCTGAACTCAAGAGGAAAAAAATGAGAAAAGTCAAAGTGAGTTAAGCTGAGTTAAAAAGTTAAAACTAGAAAAGTCAAAAGAACCTTGGGAAATGTACCACTTGAAAGAATTTTTTAAGAGGGGTGAAGACAACTCTAAACCTCAAAAACAAAAATTGAGACATTTCAATGTAGTTACATAAGGTCTTGGACAAACTTAAACTTCTCCCTGCCTCTATTTTCTCTTCTGTATAGAATGGTGAACAATGATGCCCTCCAGGTACAGATTATTTTTCTTTGTTTGAGATTAAATACACAAGGAAGGTTGAAGAAACTTCCTCCTCATTTCCTTAAATATTAAATCATATTGCTTTGTGCCCTGGACATTAACTTCCCCTTTTCCTCTGACTCAATGGATCATTTTGCTTATCCCAGGCAGAGGAGAGCCTCTTAATTGATGATAGTAGTGAAGGGGTTGTGAATATTGGATTCTTCTGTTAATTTTTTTCTTCAACGTGTAGAGGGAAGAATATAGGCATAATAATGACATAAGCCTGGTTTGAAACATAATTATCACTTGCCAGTTGATTGCAATAACAACTGTGGCTACTACCCACCTTGACAAATGAGAGTATAATTCAGCACTCAGATCAATACATTTTGAGGTGTTTGTTTCTTTTCTTCTTATTTATAATCCGCTAGGGCTTAACTAGAAAAAAAAACAGATTTGATTATTTTTGGAGTCTTAAACTAAAGAAATCACTGCTGGCTTCCAATAAAATCTTTAAACAAAATGGAATGAACCAAGTCTCACAAATAATAAAAATCAGACACTCTGACAGGGTTTGAATACCAAAGGGGATTTTAGGCAATAGGTATTAAATCAACTTACACCTCCAGGATTCTTCTGCAGAACATTATAACTGGTCATTTCTTTGCTTATGTACATGATTTCCAGATTGTCACAGGAAAATTAACCCTCATGTCAGTCTATGAGGCTTTGAAGTCTGAATATAAAGGCAACTAGGGTCTATTTTCAGGGCTGAGGCCTATCTCTAGATACTTGGTAGTTTATCAGAAAAGATGTAACCCCCGCGGAGGCCCAGGTTCAGAACCCCCAAACTCCTTTTGGTGCAAGGGCCTCAAGGCATCTCTCCCGCTCCTTCCCCCCAGCCCCTTTCTTCCATTTCTGAGCTCCTACTTCCACCCCATTTAGCTGCTTCGCCTTTTCCATCTTCGCTTTCTCTCATAAGTGGTCAAAATGGGAAACGCAAGGATCTATTTGTTGCCTGGTGTAGTGCTGGAAAAGGTTTTTTAATTAAGGGGGAAAAAAAATTCCCCAAAAAGGTTCTTTACTTTACAATGAGTCCGAACGTCTACTGACCCTCTCCCTAGTCCTCCTAAAAGAAAATAAATAAAACCCCCACCAAATTGTCCTTTGCTACTGTGAGGCGGTTGGGGGCTTTTGGAGGGGCTGTGGGTTTGCTGCCGGAAGGCGAGACCCCAGAGCGAACAGGCTCAGGATCCCGGGTGGCGCGAGCAGCACGCCCCTCCCGCACAGTAGGGGGGGCGCGGGGGCGGGAGCGGTCCAGCGGAGGCGGAAAGCTTGTCCCGGAGCGCAAGGGGCGCGGGAGGCGGTAGGAGGCGGCGGCGGAGACGCGGCGTGTCTGCCGCAGGGGAGCGGCGGCGGCGGCGGCGGGCGCGAGGGGCGGGGCGCACTCCGCAACTTCTGCCAGTGCCACCCGGCACTCTCCGCGGAGCTGTTAGTTGCTGCGGACAGCCCGGCAGAGTCCACGCGTCCTCGGGACCGTCGGGTGCCGCGGCGTCTCCTGCAAGGAGACCGCCCGCAGCTCCTGGGGGACTGGGACTGCGGGGCCGAGAGGCCGAGGCAGACGCCCCCCAGTGGCCAGCGTAGGTCCCACGGTTGGGCCAGAAGGAGCGGAACCGGCAAAGTGAACCCGGGTCCGTCAGTCGGAGCTTGGCTGAGGTGCGAGGTCCATGGGCAGCGGCACACAGTAGCGCAATCATGGACAGTAACAGCAACAGCAGCCTGGACTTCTACCGGCACCTCCGCTCGCTCTTTATGCCGGATGTGGGGCGCGAGGTGCCGGACCTGGCCCCGGACGGTGATGCCGAACCGGTCGCTAGCTCCTGGACGCCGAACATCGGGAGCACTATCACTGACGTGACGGCTAGCCCAGCGACCACCTGGAACACAAACTCCGACAATACCTACGGTTGCGGGGAGCAGATCAACTACGGCCGAACCGAGAAAGTTGTGATCGGCTCCATCCTGACACTCATCACGCTGCTGACGATCGCGGGCAACTGCCTGGTGGTGATCTCCGTGTGCTTCGTTAAGAAGCTCCGCCAGCCCTCCAACTACCTGATCGTGTCCCTGGCTCTGGCCGACCTCTCGGTGGCCGTGGCGGTCATGCCCTTCGTCAGTGTCACTGACCTCATCGGGGGCCAGTGGATCTTTGGCCACTTCTTTTGCAACGTCTTCATCGCCATGGATGTCATGTGCTGCACGGCCTCGATCATGACCCTGTGTGTGATCAGCATCGACAGGTAAGGGCCGGGCCGCCCCGTCCTGGGGTCCAGCTGTTAGTGTGCTGGCAACTCAGCCCCTTGCGCTCGCCTTTCCTGGGAAAATCAAGCCAGACCTCACCATGGGATGAAGGGCTCAGCTTAAAATACAACCCCACACGCATCAACTGTATACAAACTAAACAACTTTAGTGACAGCATACCCTATATACACCTTTAAAAGAAAACCACGAAATGTTCTAATTTACTGTAGTGACGAATTTTAAGACCAAAGTTAAGAGTATTTTAAGCATTGGCAGCTCCACCAGGGGGTTCCTTGGCTTGGTTTTCAGAAGGAGGGGATTTGATGCTCTCTGACTTGACAAACCCATTCTGTGAGCAGTAGAGTTATTTCTTGCATTAAGAAATCAATCGGAGGTTGGAGGGGGGGGGGGGAGCCACCTTGCTTCCCGATTGTGGGAGCTACAGTCTGGGCAAATGGAAGGACTTTGGCTGGTCCCAGAATGGGGGGTTACATGTCTCAAACGCTACACTTTTTAGGATTGCTAATCCTGAATCTCGTTCTTGTTTGAAGTCTGGTTGTAGTGTGGTTGTAGTCTGGTTGTAGTAAGTCTGGTTGGAACCTTACTCCTCATCTGAAATGTTCGTTCTAGGCTTTCATTATATTCCATGGGAACCTTCTCTTAAGAACTCCCCCGGTAGAGTCATTGAAACAGGCTGACCATCTGTCAGGGATGCTGGAGAAAAATTGCTGTTTTGGGTGTCATATTAGACTAGGAGACCTCCAGAGTTTCTTCAGATTTCAAGATTACAGGATTTTGAAATGGAGCTAATCTTTGGCCCTAGAAATATTATGCATTTGGGGCTGGGACTGTGGCTCAGTGATAGAGCGCTTGCCTCGCATGCGTGAGGCACTGGGTTCGATCCTCGGCACCACATAAAAATAAATAAATAAAGATATGGGGTCCATCTACAACTAAAAAAATTTTAAAAAAAGAAATATTATGCATTTGACTGGTTGAAGTAAGATCTCCATGCTTTTCCGTCACAGAACAACTCTGTTTCATTTGAAACTGAAATATTAAGCCTTAATATTCACTTTCAGAATTCTGTTGGTGTTTTGAAACCAGTCCAGGACTAGTATTTGTTGTGGTTAATGATACAAAGAAACATTAGTTATTTTCTTAGTGGTCCTACAGAACCTTTAAATGTAGGAAACGAAGGAAAAATAATTGATGCCTGCGTACTTAAAATGACAGTGCCTCAAAGGATGGTCTAGGATGTAACTGAGATTTTCTTTATTTTCCTTCTTGAAAATACTGTTTGTGTTTTGTTGATAGTTGATATGTTCTATTTTGCTGCTTGACCAGGGTTTATAATTAGTAAATAAAGATAATGATAAGAAAGGGGATATTGTTTTAAAAAAGAAAGCAAAAAAGAAACATTGTAGTTGCATTTAATGATTGAACATTTTTTAAAAATTGATCCTGCTATTTTATATATCATAGCAGGAGTTTCTGACAGCAAACAAGGAATTATTTTAAGAGCAGAGAAGGAACTGCGTATGTGAGAATACTGGCACCAAACTTGGCAGCCGAAGTTATGAATTACTGTAGTTTAGAATGACAAAAAGTATGCATTTACAGTCTGGCTGTGGCAACAGAAATTAGAAGAGTACACTCAATATGCATAATAAGTATATGTATGGATTATAAGCGCAGAAATTGGACTACTCAGCTAGCCGAAACAGTGCTTCTTCCATGAATGAAGCCCTTGTAAATGGACTTTGGTGTAATAAAACAAATAATAATTTATGCTGCAAGTAATGCATTTATGACCCTTTTTTCATTTCTTAATTGATAAATGATAGATAAATAGCACATTGTGCTAACTCGTTTCCTAACACAGCCAGTGCTTCTGTTCCTCAGGGCACATTCGGGTTTGGCTGAGATCACACTGTGATTCCTGTACATGAACTAAAGACATTCTTCACTCTTTGTGCATGTGTGATTTAGCACCAGCAGGAATGTCATGAATACAGAGAAGAGGTTAATTCTTCTTGGCAAGAGTTTCTAATTTCTTCATTATGATTGTTGCAAATTATGATAATATAGACATAGAGAATCTCTTTTTCCCCCCCTTAGGAGAGTTGCCCTATTGGTGAATTTTGCTTAAAAGTAATTTTAGAAGATTAGTGTATCATTTCTTTAGATAAAATGAAGAATTGATAAAAGTGGAAGAAACAAATTGTTTTTATTCTAAGAACACACAACATTAAAAACGAGAAAAAGGGAAATGCATTTGACACCTAAGGTGAATTATTTCTGGAAAGAATGTTTTCTTTGGTTTTCATGTATGGCCGATGATATAAAGTGTGCTATGAAAATATGAAAAAAATTAATCTTTTTTCATTTCCTCTTGCGTACTTAATATAGGTTGCACTGTACTTTGTGCAGCACAGAGATGAATAACAATATCCTTGCTTTTGAGTTTATATGACTATATTGTGAGAATTTAGATACCTGTTGGACATTCATTTAACCTGGCCAAAATGAAACCTCTGATTTTTCTTTGGGTATCTAATTAGACTAGGAGAAATGCTTCTCAGCCTTTTGGCTAAGATCACATGTCAACAAGGAGATATGTGGGATGCTTTCCCAGGCTTTTCTTTTCTTTTTTTTAAAATGTTTATTTTTTAGTTGTAGGTGACAGAATATCTTTATTTTATTTTTATGTGGTGCTGAGGATCGAACCCAGTGCCTTATGCGTGCTAGGCAAGCATGCTACCACTGCGCCATAATCCCAGCCCCCCCAGGCTTTTCTTCCAAATGCTCACCCCCACCCTTTTCAAATAATGACTCCTGTTTTTTGAAGAAGTAGCAACCATTACATGGGAACTCTATTTTTCCACCACTAATAAAC